>JABUQX010017826.1:12500-65000 GCA_015478945.1 Trachelipus rathkii
TTTCATTCTTGAAGAAATTTTAAATTTGTGAAAATATTGTAAGTACAGTAACTTTTTATTTAAAGTGTAATTAAAAAAAATCTTAGTGAGAGAAAGAATTAAGTTTATGCTAATTTATATTTTTAATTAAATGTAGACAAGAATAGTATTTACAAACGTTCAAAATTCAAACATCCTTTCAGTAATATAAAAAAAAGAGCGCAAATACTACTGAGTTTCTTCTTCTCAGTTCTTACCTTGGTTAATATGGTATATCCGCCACTAAGAGAAAATTGATATTGATCGTAGTGGGCTATGGATTCATAGTCGTAAGGCACACTCAAATTATCATTAGATGGATTTATGGCAAACTCATGATATTTACCTGAAAACATAAATAATTAAATTTAAATATTAATCTGATTTGAGTATGAACTACTATGTTTTAAACACGATCACTTTCATGAAACTATGAAAACATAAATTAAAAATTATGTCTATATAATTATCTCTATCGGGTCTTGATTGTTCGTGAAAAAATCCAAGGGTGTGATACAGCATGTGAAGAATAATTCCTTGGTGTAAGCACTGTTCACCAAGTAATATTTTTTGCTGACCTCCCTGACGACCGACATGGGAATAGCAAACGTCTGTATGACTGTACAATTACGTTAGTTTAAAATTTGGTTTAAAATATAAGGATAAATAAAATTAAATTTTCATTTTATATGTTATCTAACATTTTCTTGAATATATGTGTTTGACTGTACAATTACGGTGTTTTAAGTTCAAAATGATAATGAAAAATAAAAATATCAACTATCTCCCTGTTCATTAAATATTCCTTAAAAAATATAAGGTCAATCCAAGAGCTCAAAGATCACAGATCAAAATCATAAGATTTTTTACTTAAAATTTACCTTACTATTAGTACAAAATCGCTTTGACTATCATCATATCTATCAACAAAATAAGCACATCCATGTGTATACGACGCAATAATCCCCATTGCACGATGAACAGCTATTTTAAAGTCGCCATCTAAAACACGAATAATAAATTTTTTTTCTCAAAAAGCCATGGTCTGATCACAACTTATTCTAATGTCATTCAGGTACATGAATTGAAAAGTACATACGAAAAAAAGCGAGAACATAATTTAGGTTAACATCAAATGCGTGATAGTGTGCTTACAATGTGGTGAAATAGTTTAAGAAAAGATTTCACGATTTATTGCATCTCTGTTTTTTAAACAAGATTATCCAACTATATACTAGCATCACTCGTCGACCGAGATAACAGGTCCAATATTCGCATTGTTTATGAGCTTTGTTCTTGTATAATATAATATTATGTCTATTATCTGACATATAGTATAAATATATTTAAGTCTCGCTGTCAGATTAAAGAGACATTGTCTTCGGAAGATGTGAAAGTTTTAAACGCCCGTTGTCTCCATTACTCTGTCGGTAAAGAAGATCTATAGAATAGTGTGCATGCTGTATATGAATGAATATAAGATGATATATATATAATATTATATATTATACATATATTTATATATATATATGATATAGATATATATATATAGATATAGATTGATATAGATAGATATAATTAATATTATATATAATATTATAGTTTTATATAGATTTATATAGATATATATATTATAAGAGATATATATATATAATTATTATAATATAGTAAATATATATATATAGTATATGAAAAAATATATATATAGTATAATATATGATATATAATATTATTTTATTTTATAATATATTAATATATAAGTTTAATATTAGCCGTAAAGTGAAATACACTAGTTTAATTAGTGTTTGAAGTTATTTAGGAGTTATATAGTATAATGCCAATAATAACTAAGAGCAAAAAAGTTAATTATATTAATAGTAATACGTTTTCGTATTTTCCTTAATAATTTAAAATGAGTCTAGTATATTATAATATATATATATGATAATACTTTCTGCTAGTATAAGTTTGTTAGTTTTTCTCTTCTTTAACTGTCATAAGTCTTGTTGAACTACTCGTGATCTTCCTTCTCTTGACTTGACTTCTCTCTTTCTTCATCTCTCTTTCTTATCTCTGTTTAGTTGTATATGGTTATAGTGTGTAGCTCTCATATTTATATTATATGATTTGTACTGTTATGAAATACATTCGGACTATTGTAATTATATTACTATATATGATGTATTGCGCGGTCTTAGTTTGTGTTGTATGCAATTCGTCTTTATTATATTTTTATGTAAGTAGTGACGTCTGACTTATATCTTAATTGTGTATTGTGATCTTTTTTTATATTATAAATATTTAATTACTCAATATATAGTGGCGTTGTTTATTGCACTGCGAGGTATGAATGCAATTGTGGGTGGTGAGAGTATGTGTCTATTATATAGGTTGTAGATAAAGAGTCCGATTACTATGTATATGTTCTTTATTCTATGATCAACGATAGGCGGGTTTATTTGTTGCTTGTAGTAGTCTCATATAATAAATTATTCGTAGAAGGCTCACTCACCTAAGTGAGGTAAAAGACTCAAAGGTGAGTAATTTAGTGAGGTTAGAAATAATTTACGATTATATTAGTGAAAGTAGAAGTAAACAAGCAAATCGGAGACAAACCATTGGAACATAGATGAGTATATATATGAGTGCCATTTATTATTACCACCATAAATAATTATTATAAATACATAAATAATAAATAATATATAATATAATAATAATATTATAATTAGAAATACAAAATATATATTAATATATATGAGATATTTAATGATAATATATAATATATATTAAATATGTTATTATAATAATTAATAATAAATAATATATTATAGATAATGCTTTAAAGTATACTCCTATTTAAAAAATTTATATTTTATATCGAAAACCATTTTTATGTTGTTATTTACGATTACTTTAAGTATTCTTTTTTCTATATTGTTTTGAAGGTTTTTTGTTAATATTTTTATTATTTTAATTGTTATTTATTGTACATTTTTTCGTCATTAAATATTATTATTATGTATGGATTTAAAATAATATATCAAGTTATAAAACACAAGATATTTTATAAAACAATTTTTACGTACCCTATATTTCACAAATAAAAGAAATACTCGCCAATTGCTTTGGGCCACGATTAGTTCTATTTTAATGTGATTAAAAGCGTAATTAATAGCGGCTATTACCTTTTTTTCGTTTCATTTTGCTAATCTCTTTATATTTTTTTAATTAGTTATGTAATATTTTAAATTTTTGACCAATTTACGCCAAAAAATAAGAAAATAAATATGATAACTTTTTCTGAAATTGAAAAATATGATCGTTTCTAATATGTCAACTCGTTGCTGGAGGCACGAGTTAGCACGTAGTTGACGCAAGGTGGGCTCTGAAATGAATATTATATTTTATATAATATAGTATATAATATAATAAAAAATTAAATTTTAGAGAAAATAATATATATAATACAACATGCAAAATGATTTGAATTAAATATTGAATTTTAAATTTTAAATAGTTAAACATACTAAATTGATGTGAATAAAATATATGTTGAATTATATAATATATAATGAAAGCTACTAGAACTAAGTAGTATTAAGCCAACATACTAAGTAATAAGGCTAGTTAATTGTTATGGTATGTATGTATGTATATATGTAATATATGTATGTATGTATGTGTATGTATATGTATGTATGTCATGTATGTATGTATGTATGTATTGATATGTATGTTGTAGTAGGTATGGTATGTAATGATATTGCTATGTATGCTATGCTAATGTATGATGTAATGATTATGTACTGTATGTATGTTATTATGGGTATGTAATGTATGATTATGTATGTATGTATACTATATAATATACTTATATATATATAACACGCAAACAAAACTAAAAAAAAAAAAACCAAAAAACAAAAACAATACAAAAAAAAAATCAATAAAAAAAAACAAACAAAGAAACTTCAAAAACAATAAAAGAACTGTTAGAATAAATGTGTTCTTAGAAAACAACAAAAAAAAACAAAAAACAAAAAAACAAACAATCGGCTAGACAAAAATAAGCAATCGTATACCATTCCAGCCTCCTCATCAGTAACACTGCCAACCTCTCTAAAGTACAGGACTCAGACAAAAGATCTTACAACCAAACATAACAACCGATACAACCTCTTCATGGCGTAATAATTCTCAGATCTAGAATTAGTTATTTTTTTTTTCGATAGTAATGAATATGAAAGTTAAAATGCACCCTCCATTAAATACATTTCATAAACTCTTCTACTTTTAATCACTACAAAAAAAATAAAAAAAAAGCAATTTAAACAAAAAACAAACCCAGTAAACCACGACCATATATTACAGTTCACAAAATACATAAAACGTAGCAACTCTTATATCTTATTTTCCACATATACACACTCTTACAGACAAGTTTACTATAATTCATTATCCCAGATATTAAGAAGTAGAAAAACTTAATAAAGCGAACTCATTAAAATACATGACTTTACTTTTATGAAATATATATATAAATGACTTTCTAAAAAATTCATATTAATAACTTACATTTGATTTTATTTAAAATCTATAGGAAATCTACATCACAATAGAATAAGATGCATACTTAAAATAATAAAACAGAAATATTACAGTTTGACAATTGCTTTTGATCATTCTGAGAGACACTCTAAAAGCCATGTTTTTGACCTTGATATCATGTATTTATATGTATCTAATTAATAAACTTAATTCTTTAGATATTGTTTAGAGAGCAATGTAATAGGTCTGTATGAAGCTTACAGATTCTCCTCAAATATTTTACCACAAAGGAAAGCCTGTCTTTGGATTCATAATAAATGTTTAATTAATCCTGCCATATTTTAAAGCGAATTGATAGAAAAATGGTATTTCATACATATATATTTAAGCTTGTATGGTCATATGGAAATGAGAGATATATTTTGAGAACTATGACTTTAATATTAGTATATAAACTATATATATATAAGATATAATATATAATATAGTATAATTATAATTTATATAATAATATAAATATATTAATAAAATATAATAATTAATATATTATTATATAAACAAATATTACTAATATTATTTTTTGATATATAATAATAATATATATTCGGATATATTATATTAATATATATATATAAAAATTAATATAAATAAACAAAAAAGTATATAATAAATATATATTAAAGATAAAAAATAAAGTATCAATATAATAAATTGATAGGTAATAAAAATATAATAATATAATATATATATATATAAATATAAATAATTAATATTAATATATATTTAAGAATATATAATATATATAATATTTAGAAAAAAGGTTAGTTACTATTACTTTACCTGCGTTACACAAGTAACAAAATTACTTCGATTTTTTCTTTACAAACGAAATTCCACTCTGATCCATTATTTGCGCAAGTAAAACCCACTTTCTGGACATCGATTATTATAGAACAATTATTAATAACTTTCTCACCCATCATTTTACAAATTAATAATATAGGATAGAACCTTTGATTGTATTTCAGTTATAATCATTGAAGACAGATTCCACTTTTAATATTACAAACTACTTAAAGTTATTTAGGCTTAAGTAAACTTATAATTATAATTTCGGATTCATAAGGTAGTTCTAAACTATTTTTGTCTAAGTTTGACATATTTCCTTTTTGCTTCAGATTAATTACATTGAGACAATATAGAAAAAGCATGCTATTACATTTCAAATCCAATCCCCTAAATATTCACATTACAGTTCGTTCTTCGTGACTCTTACATTAAACATTGTCTGATCTGTGAATCAGAAAACACTTCAATAACATTCAAATCACCCAAGCTAAGGGGATAAGAAAAAAAGATTCTTTAAAGTAATAGAGAATGGAAATTAATTCTAAGTTCAAATATTTTACCAATCAAGTTTAAATTTTACCAGATTTTTAGGTTCCATCCTTTGAGGCAAGTATCACATCACTTGGGACACTTCTATCCTTAGGATTTTCATTTGAGTCATTTGAAAGTTCACCACGATCTCCTTTACCTTGAGAGACACTATCTTCTATCATCATTCGAGTAGCACATATATTACATACTATTAGGGCATCTTCATTAAGTGAACTGCACATATACATTATATCTCACGGTTTAGTTTGAGCGATATACTAATTTATTACATATTAACTGTCACTATACGCCACTGGACATACAGCACAACCATGATGATTAATAATATCAATTAAATTACTTGACAAGCAACTAATCTGTTTGTTATAGTGTTTTGTCACCTTGTAGTTATGTGTGATATATCACCACCTATCTCTGTCCCTATATATACGTATATACCTACTTTTATAGATAAGTGCTGTGATATAAATATCTATTTGTTGACATTGGTATTAAGGTCTACGGTATCCTATCATCCATGCTATACGTATATCAATCTATTATACTAATTAATTCTAGTGAACTATCATTGTTAGTTATCTATTTATATTATTATGAACATATATTTTTCGTTGGTTGGATAATATATTTATATTAGTTGCATCTCTGTTCAATTTATATTGGGATATGTGTGAAATAATTACTATTGGAATACCTTGGATTCTAGTTATGTTAGTTTGTTGTTTACTTTATTTTCTTCTCAATAATAATATATATACTTATTGTAAATAAGTAAAACAATTACCAAATTACATATTTACTCTGTGTATACTAATTATAGTCATACTTTATTTAGGTACATTCTTACTTAGTTATTATTAGTATTTCTTATCATAAAAGATTCCAACAATTTTCTAAGATATTATCCTATTAGTTGGACCATTATATCTTATATATTTAATTATATTTTTATAATTGCAAATATTATCTCTTTTCACTTAGATAATAAAGGTTCTTAATTTAGACTTTTTCATTTCTATGTAATATATTTATCCTGGTCATTACGTCTAATATTTTGCTTGATAAACTCTACTCTTGTACATATAAATAATGTAAATACTGTTATATTATAGCTTCATTTAACATATGTGTATACATATAATAATATAGTGTGAATTAAAACAATTTCTTATTCTTGTGAGTTCATATTTCGCTTTATATATAGGTATGTTTACATATATACATAGAGATTCTGTTTAGTAAAAGTAACTCCACCCTCCTTATAAACTTGCTGTCTTGGTGTATTACTACATTATTACGTCCCCACATCTATTGAATAACTCGACCCCTTCAACTGATAGAGGAAAGTTCCATAGGAACTTACTCTGGGCTGATATAGTGGTTTCAATAGATTTATAATTACAGACTACTCGATTATCTACGGTAGCTAGCTCCTCCGTATATTTCCTGCTATACATCACGTGATTTTCCTCTATTATAAAATCTGTTAAGGTACAAATTATTATTGTTTGGTATTGTCATTATATTTTGTATTATATTATATATATAGCAGTACTAAGTATAATTTACTAGTTCGGTATTTTATGAATATTATTATGTACTATTCAGAATAACCAAATTATCGAAATCAAGCGTGTATGATATGAACCGTTAGCTTCACTACTATACGTAAACATACTAATAGAATTGGCGCTATACTAGAACGGGACCTTTGTTTTTATGTTGTACGTAGGTTGCGTTATCTTAATATTATTCATAACCTGTGACTCTTGTATTCAACTATAACTATATTATTCATCTCGGTTTAATTGGTTATTCTATATGTCTTTTTCATTATATATATTATATATCGATTATAGATGAGACCACTATTAAATAATTCTTACTTATTCTACTTACGGGTTCTAATATAGTACCTCCTAGGATTATGCTCCTTGATTACTACTCTAATATCTTAATTCCGTATAATGACGGAATGTATACTCGAAATTAAATTATACTTTCAGATGGTTTATGTGTCAAGTATTATTTATCATTAGATAATCTCTTTATATAAAGATTATCATTACCCATTGTCGCATATAACTCTCTCTCAATACAAGCTTTTTATCTAAAAGTTATAGTGAATCACGTTAGGTAATATAATAACCCAAAATGAATAATGCATATTACGTCAGTTCGCTATCTCTAAATCAAGTATACTATATACTTCATGGGGATATCCTATCTGTCACTAAATATACTCCTAACTTTTCATATATTAGTATTAATGCTATCGTGATTGGATTTATTCCTCTAGTTATATTTTAGTAAGTACTATCATCGTTTTACTTCCTGTGAGTATTCCCTAGTATTAGTCGTACTCTAACATTATATAGGTGACGCAAGAGGGTAGGGAGGGTGGAGAGTATATATATATATATATATTATATTAACACGTCTATACCAGATAGTATGTTATTCTCGACTACATAGTTTATCATACTGATACAGTATTGATGAGATGCTTGACTTTCATTCTCGGCATGACTTAACTCCAATACTTGTTGACATGTTATAGAGAATACTATATTGTGATACTCTTCTTATACTCAAACTGTTACAGAACACCTACAAAATTAATATGTTATATACTTCTCAATTACAAAAAGAGAATTCTATATACGTAACATAATATATTTGAATCTCAGAATAATTGTACTACTATTCCTTACATATTACCGATGATTATTTAACCTATTATAGTCCTAGAAACGCTGTATT
This sequence comes from Trachelipus rathkii, assembly GCA_015478945.1. Taxonomy (NCBI): domain Eukaryota; kingdom Metazoa; phylum Arthropoda; class Malacostraca; order Isopoda; family Trachelipodidae; genus Trachelipus; species Trachelipus rathkii. The sequence continues at coordinate 21,234 of JABUQX010017826.1, forward strand.
CGTTATCGATCTGAAAGTACAGCAATTTTTAGCCTACTAATTCCGTCTACTCTTGTATTCAAGGACTTCTTCGTCAGTAATCATGGCTTATCATATATAAATACTACTCATCACTCACTAATACTTAGAATAACTATATGGTGTTGGTATGATGAATTACTCGCTATAGGTTTATATCATGGTGCTTCATTATATTACAATGAATTGTTACTATATAAGTACCTAACTATATATGGTATTGCGTTACTGTCAATATGAAGCGAAGTAGTGGCATTAGTTGTTAATATAGGCTAAACTAAGGTGTTCAATGTCCGTAGGACTACTCTTTCTTCACTATCCACTTCTACATATATAAAACAATTACTGTCACTTATTGTAAAAGGTCCCTTCTATATCGGGTATTAATATGTACCCTATTATACAGATAACGCCTCCCAGTACAAATAGACTACACTAAATGGATACACTACCGATCAAAGGAATAGTTCCCTTGTGATTATCCTCTACGGGTATTTGTAAATAAGTACTTAAAGTCTCAGTATAGAACACGAAGTTCCCTTAGCTATATACGTATATCTACGGAGGACTCTCTCAACCTTTCATAAGAATATTCACGACGTATTGTGAACCATTTCTTTTCTTCTATACATAACTAAGTGTATTGTTTGAATCCTTATAGTGACTTCTTTGTATTTTTGATAGGTAGAAATACCATCCTCTCTAACGGTATATAAGGACCAATGTTCAAATTGACAAAGTATCGACCCCTCAATACTCATTACAACTCAAGAAACAAATTTGAGGGGTGTGTATTAGATATATCCATAGTATTAATTCTGTTAACTGTATTTGTACTACCTCTGTAATCGTGAATTCATAACCTTAATTGACTATTTGTACTACTTACATATATTTGATAAATTATATATATCAACTGTTCCTTACTGTGACACTATAGATAACTCACGTTTTTATCTATGATCGTGTCAAAATATATATTTGATGCCAAGTTATATTTTATTTTTAACTGAACTCTTTTAGTATGTACCAACCTGTGTCGTTTTTCATTCTCATAATAAATCATTCGATTTATATTTCTGTTTCTCTTAATCATATAAAGAAAGACTAGAATTTCTAATCTACCCGACATACTGTTATTATTATATATTAATATATTACTATATATATTGGCTATTATATCGCCTAAGTATTATATCCCTGATTGATTATATTTCTAGCTCGCGCGGACATTCGCATAGATATCGCTAATGAGGGAGTTGTGCAACGTCGACTATCTTGTACAAATGTATCTATAGCGAAACATAACGTTAGTCTTTATATCATACACTAAATCAACATTTTTGATATACTATTTACGATGACTATTGTTTATTTATATGTATAATCTGTCGAAAGTTATCACACTATATTACTAAGAATAATATAAAATACAAATGGAGCTCAGTTTAAGATAAGTTAAGGGTATCATTAGACATATATATTGAATATAGGTGTTCCGGTTCAAATGCACTCATAATTACCGGAAGTATAACCGCGTTCATGAGTTATTCAAAACTCCCTATGATACTATATATAGTATATACATACATGTATACATGTTAATTTCTAAGCCCCATATATTCTATGGTTTCTACTGAATCTTAATATATATAACTCACCTATGTACACTTATTATGTTGTGTAGCGCGGGCAATATAATCATATTATATAGTGGCTCATACTGTAACCGCTCATGAATTTGATTCTTTGGTTTAATATACTCAGATATTGAAATATATATATTATATCATTAATAATTTTTTGCATCTCTTCAATATTTTCGTTCATTACTTCCATGTTTTGTATTCTTATATATTGAAAATTTCTCTCATTACACTTCCCACCTTTAATTTTTGATTAATCTTACCAATTATTTTTTCATCCAGCCTTAGTTTAAATTCTATTTCTTTAAAATACACTGTTTGCGGAAAGAAAGCAAATAAAATTAAATCTTCATTAAGAAATTACCTTCCACTATGGGGAAAAGTTTATTAAATTTATTTAATACCAAATCAGTGTGGGAAGCATAACCCAATGTTATAAAAAAATTTTTATACTATTTGAAAATAATAGCAGAATTTCTTATTCTGTGTTGTGTTTTTTTAAATGAAAAACATAAATCACATTAATTCATATTTATTATAATTTTATGCTTTGAATTGCTAATTTTTTTATTCAATAATTATAGTTTCACTTATGCATTTTATTTTTTTATAATTTTATTATTACTATTATGTTGAGGACTTTCTTTATATTATATAATTATCATATTGTGTATTACTTAGTATTATTGTATATTTTTCCGAACCTCGCTTTCCTGCAATTCGCTTATTCCTCTCTTTGTTTTTGGTTTTTTTTTTTGAGTTGACAAAATGGATTTGTCGTGTGCCGTGCATGATTGCAGATTTTTTGTTATGGTGTTCTGAATGAACCGGATATAATTAAACATAAGTGAGTTAACTGGAACCCAGATATAAGTCCCTTAAATTTTTACTTATTTACTTTTCTTTCCTTCACTCTCCTACGTTGAGATTCGTTTTTTACTCAAACGTTCAATGGGGGGAGCTCAATTCTTAGCAGGAGGGAATAGTAAGAAGGTGTTACATTTGATCCTGTTCACAGTACCAAATTAACTCTTTTTAAACGAAATTCCACTCTGATTAATTTGCAAGTTCCATTCTGACTTGTAAATTTAAGAACTATTATTAAATAACTTTCCACCCTCATTATACAAATTATTATATGACCTTGATGTTTTTCAGTTATATCATGAGACAAGTTCTCTTTATTTACAAAAACAATCTTAGTTAATCTTAAGCTTAAGTAAACTTATAATTATAATCTTCGGATTCATAAGGTCAGTTCTAACTATTTTTTAGTCATAAGTGCTTTTCGCTTTTTGCTTCTTACTTGATTACATGAGCATATGAAATAAGGCATGCTTATTTATAAATCCAATCCCCTAAATATTCATATTACAGTTCGTCTTTGGATACTTCTTCATTGTCTGTCTTTACAAGAAACAACTTCATAAACATCAAATCCCCACTAGGGGTAAGTAAAAGTTCTAAGTAGAGAATGGAAATAATCTTAAGTTAAAATTACTACAGTCTTGAATTTACCATTTTTAGGTTTCCATCGTTGGGCACGTTCATCGTTGGGCACATTTTCCTGGTTGTATTTTGACTTGAAGTATCCACCCAGATCAATCCTTGGGCACATTACCATTCTTGGGAACATTTAATCTTTTGGTTAGTAGACTCATTTTCAATATCCTTTGGATCATGATATCACGGTCACATGCTTGGACACAGCACAAAGTGTAATATATGTAATACTGAAGGCCACAAATATGTTGAATATGTTGTTTCCCTTGTGTTTGTGTATTCCCAACACTATCTCTGTCCCCTAATTAATAAGTTGTTTAAAATTAAATCATTGTTACAACAATTTCATGGTATCTATATCCTTTAATGTAAATATCATATACTATTACATCTCCGTGAACGCATTTAGTTCATCATTTTATTTTTGACACTATTTTAGTTGGTGGAAGTTACGTTATGATACAATTTATTAAAAGAGATAGTCACTATTGGAACCTTGTTCTGTTCGTTGTTGTTGTTCTTCTCTTCTTCAATAAGTTACTTATTTGTAACGAAAGTACATACTTTTATTTCAAATAAGAATTTCGCTCTAGAATGACGAATTATGTCAACATTACAGGGACATTCCTCTATAGTTTAGATATATTAGATGGTCCTCATATAAGTTATTAAGCCATAAGCTTGACTTTGGGACAACTCTAACGGAGCTTATGTCCCATTTTCACATGAATGGTCCGACGGTAGACATCTCATTTCTGTATTATCTCATCCTTCGCCAATTCCTTTTATCTCTTGGTATTTCGCCAATATCTGTTTACTCTACATTTGCCAATTTCTGTTGACTCAACCTACATTCTTGAAGTTTCATTCGCACTGGTGTGTACAACGTATTGATGTAGCGTATTTTTTCCTCTATTATTTAATAAACCCTCTTATTATAGTATATATATACTTTGTATTGTATACGTATTTGTGTATGTGTTACTCATTTATAATATACGTTCCCTCAATCATATCATTATGATACTAACTAGCGACCCTCTACTAACTAGTATAGGAAAGTCACAGAGACTCGTATAATCTGGGTCTTGAAGTGATATATTACTCATAAGATTGTACATATTACAGACGACCTCAGATATCTCAGTAGTACCTCTATCTACTTAGTAATGATCCTTGATACCTAACGGATAATTTCCTATATAATAATACTTTTAAGTATGATAACTATAATATTTTGATATTGAAGTGATTTATGTATTATATTTTTATTATATATCTCTTATATATATACATATATTATAACGCGTTATACTATAGAGGCTCTGAACAGAACCTGTGCAATAATAATGTGCATATATAATAAAACACTATTTAAAATTCCGCTAATTAGAACGAGGATTTATTTTGTAAATGTAAATGATAATTTGATAATTCTACCTATCTAGTTGCAACTCAGATGCTCTACAATTCGTCTTTTGTTGGCTTTGATTTCCGCAGTTTCTGTTTTTAGAATGAAAATTGAGCTGAATCACTAGTCTTAGACGGTGATCATATCCTCGCCACCCCTTCGTGGACCTTTATATAAAAAATAATATTATATTTGCATTTGTCTTCGTCCGTGACCCGTTCTTGCAAGTGTAGTGATTTGTTCGTTTACTATTATTTTATACTTATCATTTAATAATTATTCAATAATTAATATATTAATAAGTTTATAATAGATATATTTATTAATAATGTATATGTGTAAAAAGTAGTATTTATATTAGTAGTATTTATATACTAATTTATTAATAATTATATTACTGTATAGTCACTATACTACGAGTATATAATAATAATAATAATAATTATATACTTAAGTCCATACCATGTATGTGAATAGGATGGTGATATTGAGTACTTTATTGACAATTTATATTATCTACTTCTATCTTCTGGTAACTCATCATATGATATATAATATATATATATATATATATTATTATTATATAATATATATTATATTATATACTTAATATATTATATATATATATATATTAATATATAATATATATATTATAATATATATATATAATAATATATATATATTTACTATATAAGTATATATTATTATATATATATATATATATACTATATATATATATATATATATATATATATAATACTATTATATAATATTATATATATATATATATATCATATTTATAATATTTCGAGTATATATATATGATAATTATACTAAATATATATATATATAATTTATATTATTTCGCTAAAGTAGGCCAATTTGGCGACAATTTCCCTTCCCAAGTGACTTTTCCCTCCATTCACCTTTATCTTCCCTACAATCTCTTTCCCAGTGTCCTTCTTTCTTGCATTTATATCATCTATTTTTATTTTTTCTTCCCTATATTTTGTTAAATTGAATTTTGTATATATTAATATAATTAAATTATATAAATTAATATAAATTATAATAATAATTTATATAAAATAATAATACATAATATATAATAAATAGTAAAAATTTATTGAAGATTATAATAATAAATACTAAAAAACCTGTGATTGTTCGTTGATTATGTGATTTATAATTATATTATATGGTGAAAGCTCATCTCATCTACTGTGTTTTTTTTATTTATAAAAAAGAAGGCCAAAGCTTTCTTCAATGAATGCTTTAATATTTTAAGCTTATTTTTTTGTATATTTTTTTATAAATAAATTTACTTTTTTATTACATATATATTATTAATACTATACGATCTTTATATAGACGGTATATTATTAGCTATTTAAATACTATATAAGTATAAATACTACATATTATATGTATATTAAATAGAGTAGTGTTAATCTAAAATATATAAAGTAGATTTTATTAACTGATAGTAAAGTTTTATTTATGTGCTCTAGTGATTTGTAGAAGCTCTAGACCCCCCTGTCTCTCAATCTTTATTATCATGATCAGTTCGTTATATAATTCACCTAGCCTTAAAACTCTAAGGCTTGAATAAATTAACATTATAAGAATTTGTACCCCCTTTAGCGCACAGATTTACTCTCTTCTAAATTTATAAATTCAGGATGATATAAATTATAACATATAAAAATAATAGCAGAAACTATATAAATGATATAATAACCTTAGCATTAAGTTCCATTTTTTAAATGGACTTCTATCAAGTTGATGATATTCTTACCAATATACTGAGAATTCTTTTTGATGGCTATGATATCATAAAGATACACTTTTTAATTGTTCGAATTCGTGTGTGTGATAGAGTTACTCTCTAATACTTTTATATGTGTGTGCTGTGATTTATGCTACAGATTTTTCATTAAACTGCAAGTGATCGTTGAACCTATTCTATTAGTGGTGCTTAGCTAGACCCATTGCCATCGCACTTTTGATAAATCGTCTCATATCGCTCCGGAATTTGGTTGGTACTGAATGGATTACCTCCAAAATTAATATAGAATATAGGATCTCGTTCGTGTCCTTCGGTTTATAGTGTCACATTCTTTTTGTGTATTATTTATGTATTCGATAGGTGACTCGTCGACATGAATTTATTGCTCTTTTTGATGATTTATATTAATTATATATAATTATATTATATTATATATTATTTTTTATATTATACTATCGTACTATATTGGCCTCTCAAGTAGGTACAATACTACTATATATATAATATAATATATTATATTTTATTATAATATATTATACTTCATTATATATTATATATATTATATATATACAATAATATATTATTATACTATAATATATAATACTAATAGATTATAACAATATTCTTCTCATCCTATTACTTATATATCTCTCCATAAGACATCATACTAGGTTAGGTAAGGGTGTACAGTAAAGATAGCTATCGATATAGATATTATACGCAATAGGTGTTATGCCTAGAAGAACTTTATGTCTTAATGATAGTGGTTTCTGAAAATAAAGTACACGATGTTCGAGCTCTCTTTACTCGCTCTCTCTCTCTTCAAACTCCGTCTTCCTTACCGACTACTTAAGCAAGGACAGTCGTCTACACAGTCTATAGTCAGTTCTCCATCTCTCGACCTCTCAATATTTTAACTTAGTTGCGCTTGAGAACTCCGACCGACTCTGTGACCAGTTAATCACACCTAATACAGTGTGTTTAAATGACTGAACTTGATAAGAAGGACGTAGTGAAGATGTCTCGGCCTGGCCTAGTTCGTCACCACCAGAAGCTATGACTCAAGGCCACCCAAGCCATACCTCCCTCACTCAGAAGAAGAGAATACCGCACCATTCTTGTCATATTATATGTGATACTCACACAACAATGTTTCAACAATTTTTCTTTTACCTCTCCTTTCAACTAGAAACGTATACATATTTCTCTGCATAAAAAAACAATAAGATCCATTGACATTCGTTTATTCTTAATCTTCAATCGCGACAGACTTTCGTGATTACACTTAATCACTTGATCGTGCACTCATCACTGGCAAACCAAGCTTGCATTCATGTGTTTCGAACCACAGCCCATAACGACCTACATAAAAAATTTGATACATAAAATACGCCATTAACAAATTAAATTTTTAGAAAAACTAACCATCCAACGAGGGCAAATCTATACACGAATCTTCCCCCCGTTCCTCAACAGAAGTACCAATACACTTGAATCGAAACATGGTTCTCCATTCTTTATATAAAATTTATATCTCTTGCGATATCATGATTAACCATGCTTTGCTCTCGATCACTTCATAACTCCCCCATCATGTAATTGGTTTCTATTTTCTTCTGTCATTTTATTTTTTTTAATATGGATTAATACTTATCCACATAAACATTAAAATGAAATGTGTGGGGTCTTTTGATTGATTTTGATACAATCTGAGGCTGCTATCTGACATATATATGAACTTTAGTAATCCTATTGATATCATTCTATATTCCTAGACCTATATAAGTCGTCTAGTAACTTATATACATAACATCAATAAGAGTATCAACTCATAGCAGTCATGTTTAGGTACTTAACGTTATGGCACTTAATGATTTAGATCAATTTTAAGTCCTACATATACAATATTATATCAATTATCAACCCGTAATATTATTATATATATCGCACAGCCGTTATCTATACGGCATATCCATACATTTATATCTCATTTAATAAGTATATTTAAACTCAGTTACTATTGGTTGCTCATGATTATTACTGCTCATAATATACTAATAACATTCTACATACTGTTAGGGTAATAGTCCTCACTACACTAACTATATACTACTCTAATACTACTTATCTACGTTTATATATCAATACTCATCCTTTACACCCGTGATAGCTATAATACTTTACTATCTTATACCTCTTAATTCTCTCGGATATACCATGCTTTTGAGACATCTTCCACTACAATAATACCTTATATAATGAGTAAATCGATCTGTACATTAATTATAGGTTAGGTAAGGGAACCACTCACAATATGCTTCTCATTCAACTAATACCGCGATAACATTAGTTAGATTATCCATATGTCACTCGCTCTTTTTAACAGACTCATTATTTATTAATATATTTTTCTGATACACTACTTTTATAATTCACGATTTATGACAAAGTGCTATTCACATTATAACTTTAACACGACGCTGAAGAGGCCATTTACATCCGAATCAGACTGTGCTCAGATCCGCTTATTATATCAATATAAGAAACATAAATCTATAATCTAAAAATTAACTACGTTCAATAAAGATCATATTGATGACAGCCCCCGAGTGTTATTTGATATTTTTAGCATACTATTACTTCTAACCAGCTATGGTTTAATAGACTATTCTTGTGTTGTATTCTATGGTAATCCCCGCCCGGAGATGAAGACATAGATTATCACGACCACCCCGAAGCCCCCAATCGTAATGGGGTTTTTGGTTTGGATTGTTTATTGTAATTTCTATTTTGTTCAATAATGCTATTTCTCTTGCTTACGTAAGGCTTTAGTTAAATGAGATGTGGGAACTTCGACTATCATAACCTTCACGCTATCATATACTCCTGTGCATAGCCCCACAATCCCCGAAACTACAAATCTCATTACCTAGCTGACAACGTATTTTCTCACTACTTTTATTCTGCCTGAATAAGAGTTTTGTGTAATTCAATTCGTAACGAATAAATATAAGTATGTGTTTCAATATTCTAATAATTAATGTTGAGAGGAGTGATCTCAAGACGTAATATAATTAACCTTGCGTCAGGTCAATTAAATAACTATTGAGGTATTTAATTTGTCAATTCCGGTCTTTCTTCTTTTTTTTTAACCTCATGCCTCTCAACAACTATTCTTTCTTCATGAGCCACGGCACCTTAGTTCCTTGCAACACAATGGCTCATAGTCTGTATCAGTTCAGCCTCACTCCACGAGGGTTCGGTTTCCCCCCACCTTATAATATTTTGAGTTCGACAATTTTATAGTGCACAACATTTTCCTATCCAGTACGAAGACAAACTATAACAACTTTGGAAAGAGAAGAAAAACGGATATTTATCCCTGGAAATAATCTGAAGAGACCTATAAGCAGATATTTGTTACAGCAATTTCATCTCTGTCAGATACATACAGATTTTATACGGGGTGGTTCTCTTTATGTGTACTAGGTACATTATTGGTTACAGTTGTTGGTCGCAGCGCGGTTGGGTATTATTGTGTGACAATGTTCTCTCAGTGATCACGATCTTTTTCTCTGAGAGAAGCAATTTGTGTACACGATGAACATCCCCTGTAAGTGATACTTATGAATTGACTATATATATAGCAACTAACTTTTACAAAGATCATATCTACTCATAGAATATTTTATGCCCTAGAAGAATTTTTTCTATGTATGGAGCCATAGCTTTATTGATGTTCGATTGTATTTGATATCACTTGGATTCAACGCCCATAGGTTTTTATATAGTTTTGGACACTACGGTGGCTGTGAGTTATTAATAGTATTCTAAATGTATACTCTATAGTTAAAAACGGATGAGATTGCTGGATGTAAGAGCATTCGTACATGACCACCAGAGCCCCTCGCTTTGTGTTATTTCTCGTGAGATGTTTGTCGCCTCTGATCTTACAGATAAGAGGATTTATATACTTGTCTCTGTTGGGTTATGAGTATTGTGATACTTGATTTTGAGAGAATACCTATTTCTTATGTGCCCACAGATTTAAAGCACGCGACACCACAGTCACTGTACACGCCCTGCGTCTTACTGAACATAGTAATATTAAAAGCAGTCTCGAAGTGTTTCTTTCACACTCCCCTCATCCTTCTTTACGCATCAAGTACAGAAACTACTGACCTTCCTATTCATTCTATTTGAGCGCTTCTCCTTGATTCTAATTTTTAGACTTTTTTCAAGACCTTAGCTTGTCCTTCCAGAAGAGCTTCGTGTTATTCACACTGTGATGTTGCCGCAGTAGCAGCTCCTTTCGTAATAACTTGAAGCCTGTATTGATTTCTATGTTATAGGGATGTATGAATCTCTTGCGTTGATTTGATTTATTTTTGACTTCTTATGTTAACTTCTAAATTTGTTTTATTTTTTAGCCATTTCTTTTTGTGCCCCTCATCAATTTCTTAGAGTGAGTTAGCATACTTTTCTTTTCGAACTGCATTCTTTAATATTTAGCTTCTTCTTTAAGCGTCCAGATCACCATCATCAAACATCTATCGCCTGCTTCTCCTTTACTCTTGCGTGTCAAACGCTCTGTTTCAGTCCTATGTATATCGATACGTGGTGTGACTGCAGGATAAGACCTGTTCATCTGTTGACCTTGTTTCGTACCCCTTCGTGAGGAGCGAATTTAGATGGTGATATAGATTTTTATAATGTCTTTTTATCCCCTTAAGAGGGTGTGTTCTTAACGCCGCTTTAGAGATGTTACTTTGATTCTTTCTGTTTGTCTCACTAATTCGCATGTACACACATTGGCCTGGTTCCTCTTCGAGTACAGACGTAATATAATCGTAGTTATTTATGACAGATTAGTTTCTGATAAGAGTTTTTACTGGACTATCCAAATGATTGATATAGTTTTTTACTGGTTAGTCTTAGTGGATAACTTATTACAAGTTATTGCCTATTGTCGTCAATACTCACATATACTGTATCAACTGCTTTTAGTATGTGTACTGGTCCTACTTTATTCGTGTTGATCAGTCTTGTGAATATCTTTCACTCTTAATCCTCCTCTCCTCTTACTATATCCTATACTTATCTATATAGTATCACCTATCTCTTATCATCATACGTCTATACTACCATATACTTAATATTACACTATAATATATTAAGTAACTAATCATATATATGATCTCTCAGATAAACCTATTTCATTAAATAATCATTCTGGTGTGTGTGAGTAAATTAAAACGCTACTCGTACCTAATTATATTTCATAGGACCGTCAGGCCTGATATACTTGCATATCATCTCCTTACTTCATCTAAACAATCACAAAATCAATCTACCTGTTATTATATACACTTCTAGATTATCATCTTCTACTTAACCTATATATATAACTCAATAAGAATTGCTTTTCAATATTAGAAGTTAATATTTACTCATTATGCATCTATCCACAATCAATAATTATTGTATTTATTACTAAATCACAGCTATCACTATACTCTCTACTAAGAGATAGATCCTATATTACACTCGTTTATCATACTCCTATTCTCTGACACCACCATATAACATCATACTACTGTAAATCAAATATATATATATTTTTTATATTTAATTAATATATATTATATTATATATATCTATCCTTATTTTTTTTTGATTATATGTATAGTAATTTATATATATATACTTTTAATATATATATATATACTATATTATATAATATATATATATTATATTTGTATATTAACATTCAAAAGATCCAATATATGTAATATGATCATGACAATGTATATGTGATTCAACTTTCAGAAATAACATCCAATTTATTATATCTACTGTTATTATAATAACAAATATTATCGACTAATACCTGCATATATGTCATACTCAAGATAGATCTAACCTTACTTTCATATTTATAGTTGTGTAATTATATTTTTTTTTCACCTCAGAGTTTATACATAACATTTCACTAAGTAAAAGAATATAATTTCTAATAAGGTAACGTTTCCTGCCCACATATGTAGGAAGTGAATGAAGGATATATATATATAATATTAAATATATAATATATTATATATATATTTATTATATTATATTAATATATATATATATATATATAATATAATATATTATATATATATACATTATATCTACTATATCATATTACATTTGAGTAACAGTAATTTCATAAGATCGCATACTTTTAGGCCTATCAGACTTAGTATATATAATATATAGTATATATATATATATATATTTAGATAGATATATATATTTTTTAGGTACATACTGTATATATAAATTTAAAAAAATACTTACTCTATATATATATTATAATAAAAGTATTATTAATATGTAATTTTAATAATAAAATCATATTAAAAATACTAATATTTTTTTTTTGTTATTTTTTTATAATAATAAACCTGTTAATATTCTTATGTCAATAAATAAAAAACAACATAAAAAAAACCCTTTACAACCCTAATATATATATATAAATATATATATATATCTATATATATATATATATATTATATATTTTATATATATATTATATATATAAATTATATAAATATATTATCTCTATATATTATTATATATATATATCTATATATAAAATATTTTATGTTATGATTTGTATTATTACATTGTATATACAGTATATAATTTAAATAACCATTTCCCCCAGTAATTTTTTTTGCATATTTTTTATTGTATGAATTTTATCATTTTGATTCATTTATAACTAGGATAAATAATTCTAACTTTACAGTAAAAAATATGCTATTATTCAAATATGCAATTGTATATATATGATGTTTAGTTACACATTTGAAATTGACGTAATAATTAAACTTTACTGAGCTGTTGATCCACGAATAAGGTACTGAATTTTGATATATGATGTAATATAATAATGATTTTTTCAGATGTTAAGATAATGATTTAGCTGTGCTCTTTTAGAGTGTAAATCGCATGGTAAAAACGAAGATAGATGTTGGTGAGTGACCTGCCTATGAAAGTAAAGAGAAAGCCAAGGTAATAGATTCAGTAACACAAAATCCTTTAGAAAACAGACTTAAATATAAGAAAAAAAAATTAGTCAACAATTAAAAAGATTTTAAATAGGACCAGACCTGAAAACAATTCTTTGCCTATATGACTATTAATTATATAAAATTGATTACTAATTGGAATAAGAACTGCTAATCTTTTAAATTATTATTAAAACTTTGATGTTATGAAAAAATCATCAGTCTCATTTCGGAAAAATTATCAAAACTTTTAGATCTATCGAATCACTAGTATCAAGTGATGGAAATCTAAGTAAAACCTCTTCTAAAGAAATGTTATTAGATGGCAGAAGCACAAGAAATAATTCAGAATCCATATGTAAAACGAATTCAAAGGGAAATATAAAATCTAGAAATAATTCTAAAAATTCCGTTATTGAAAAATCTCTTAATAATTCCAAAAATTCTTGATAATGGGAATATTTCATCTGAAAGTAAAAAATATTAATCTGGAGCATGAATAATCATCTCTATAGCCCAAAAGCTAACATCTTCTTTTGAAAAATCATCAACAGAAAGAAAAAAACTGAAAGGAAACTGAGGAACGGTGCAAAATGGTTCAAAGTTCTTTAGAACAAACACAGTCTGAATTATTTGAGGTTAAAGCAAAACTTGATGACATATCAAAATCAAGATCAGTCAAGAAATTGAAATCTTGATTGAATTAGCTAAAGAGCTAGCCCAAAAGCCACATCAGCCCAAATTATGATTAATTCTTACCTTAATGGTTGTGTTTCTCCTAACTATATATTACGATAAAATGGGACCAGAGGCTGGGTGAGGGACGTATTCTTTATCTTTCTGTCAATTTAAAGTGACACAATCTCATATATCAACCTAGTCAAAATTTACTCATAAACTCTTCAAAAATTGTTCAATCGAGATAATCCGATACTAAAATAATCATGAAAAGAACCAAAAAATGGGACCCAGTGAACAAAAAAAAATGTCAAAAGCACAAGAAAAATGTATTCGGATTCAGAACAGGATAATAAGAGCTTGTTTGTTTGTTGCTATATTTTTCAAATTTAGAAATAGAAGGAATTGAAGGATCAAAAAAATTTAAGGATTTAAAACACAAATTGAGAAGGAAAAAATCATAAATTAGAAAGCATATTTGTATTTCCCCCTTACATCGCTTATTACCCATAAATAAAGAAATTATATATATATATCATATATATATATATATATAAATATAATATATAATATTTAATAATATATTTATAATATATTAATTATATAAGTATATATAATATATAATTATAATTTATATATATATATATAAATATTAATATATTATAATATATATATATATATATATATGTTATAATATATAATATATTATATTATTATTATAATATATAATACTATATAAATATAATTATAATCATCGTTCAAAACTCCGCACAAAGCAAAATAATGATTGTTAAGATGAACTACATCATTTTTTTAAGCCACATCTGGTAGAGCATGAATAGAGAGATCCCCAAAGGAAATACATCAGAATTGGGCCAAACCAAATATTTCCACTTCTAAAGAAAAGAGCTATATATTAATGTCAGTCTTCGTATTGGCTACTTCCAGGATGTTGTTCAGGACAACAATAGAGTACTGCAAGGTATTAAATATAGTCTTGCTAAGAACCGCTAGTCTCATGCCCATCACCTCTTCGATAGTATCACCGATCTGAGAATTTCTTCCTCGAACTCAAGAAAAAGGATTAGAAAGCTTAGGAGAGATGTGCCCGATAGTAAATATTATTAGCATTGGGTAAGTAATGCAACAGTTCGAAGGCTAGAAAATGATTGGAGAGGGAGAGTCTGTGATAGTATAGGAGGTGATGGGAAGAGTAGCATTAGGCTCTACCCTTTCGAGAAAAGCTGTATGAGGTGAATCAAATCAGATTTGGGGTGAGTTCTCCATACAGAGATAAAAGACAATTGTATACAGACACAGAAACTGGGAAGCTGTGAAATAGTTCTGCAGGCTCCTCAAAATATCTGGAATCTAATTACGTAAGAATAACAATGAGCTCATTCCAAGAAATACCAAAAAAAGGAGGTATCAAGAATATTCATGTCTTTAAGGGTTCATGTTTTCAAAGAAAACTGATTAATGAGATCATATAGCTATGATAGTAGTAGGAGACGAGTAGATTGATGAATGAATCTCAGTTTATATGTTACAATTTTTATCTGATCAGTTAGAATACGACACACCGAGAGAGAGAGAGAGACGAGAGAGAGAGGAGAGAGAGAAGAAGTAGAGAAGAGAGATAAGAGAGAGAGAGAGAGGAGAGGAGAGAGAGAGCAGAGAGAGAGAGACGAGAGAGAGAGAGACGAGACGAGAAGAGCAGTAGAGAGAGAGAGAGAGAGAGAGAAGACGACGACGACGAGAAGAGAGAGGGAAGAAGAGAGAGAGAGACGGTCAGTGTGTTCCGTAAGGCCACCCTTCGTGTCATCATACGAATGTATGACTGTCCTTTTTTAATGAATAAATAGTAAGAATAAATGAAATTATGAGTAATAAGAAATATAAAAATAGTATTTGGTAAAGCAGAACCTTTCGTGGAATAACACTACGTATAAATTTAAAAAATGAATGATGGTCTTCAAGAACAGCTGCTAATAGACACCATACTGACAAATTCTTCCTTCATTTGAATCTAGATTTGTTCAAAATCTTCTTGTTTAGGCAATGTCCAACAAAGAACTTTGGACAAAATGACGATTAAAATAATAGGACGATAGTTGATGTAAATTAAATAAGTGCACTTAGTGCAGCCTCCAAACGGAAACGAAAAGTATAAGTTGGTGTATACCATGTCTATATGTGCTAAACAGTTAACCAAACTTTTTGGTCTACAAGAAAATTAAGAAATGATATAAAGTTCAGCTTTAGGAGAAGATAAGGTGGTTTTGGAAGAAGAAAATAAGAAGTAATTTTAAAGTCGATGTTTTTAGAATATAGTCAGAAAGAGTAGAAGAGGAAAGAAAAAGATTATTTCATTTTCTGCGACTTTTTTTTATATTGGCCGAGAATCGACGTAGCTTAAAAACGAAGGTAAGTCCTAAAGGCAACGTCCTTGTACAACAAATAGTGCACGTAGACTGCAAGAGTTAATAGCAGGGTCTATTGGTGAGTTTTTTAGAGCTAAAATGAAAGAAAATGTATTGCACGTCAACGAAGCCACGAGAAGGAATAACCTCGGTTAGACTTCCCTCAGATGCAATAATAGTTCAAAGGAAAATCAAAGAAGCACGAACCCAAGTCCGATCACGAAGCACAAATATATATCATATATATATTATATATTATATAGTTATTATATATAGTATATATATATATATGATAAGTATAATATATATCAATATATATTATATATTATATATATATTATATAATATATTATATAATATATATATAGTATATATATATATATATTTATATTATAGTATATAAGTAGAAAACTCTCTGAAGAAGAGACTGCTGGTGTTAAAGACTTGAAAGAGATTGAAACCGGATTGCAGAATGAAGAAGAGTAGCTGGATAAGAGAGAGTGTAATAATGCTGGTAAGTGTGTAAGATGTAGCACTCTACGTAAAGAGAAGGGAGTGCCTGTTGAATATGTCCGCAAGCATTCCTCCTGTAAAATCGAAAGATTGCTGAATTGCTGAATTTACCTTTTTAATTGGCGAGAAGCGAAATAAACGGATTATTGAGCTCTGGAATACAGAGGAATGTTCTAACTCAACCTAAAACTTCAAATGTCTAGCGAGAACGAGTGCCTGCTCTTCGGCGGTAAAAAACTTTTGCTCTCGATAAGGATGTTACTTGTAATAAATAAAGAATATTTCATATAATTTCTCCTAGGAACAGATTCCTACCATGAATGAATTGCCAAGCTGCTACCCTGTCAGGGATCCCTTGGGGCATACCCTGAAACGTTAGTCTAAGAATATCATGAGAAATAATTTGAATTTAATTTTAAGACTATAAACTGTTCATTCTCAATTTAGAGAAGAGCAAAAGATTGTCGTATCTTTTAACGAGTAAAATATACTACTACTACTACTACTACTACTACTACTACTACTACTACTACTACTATATACTACTACTACACTACTACTACTAAATAATAATAATAATAATAATAATAATAATAATAATAATTAAAATATAATAATAATATATAATAATAATAATAAACAATAATAATAATAATAATAATAATAATAATTAATAATAATAATAAGAAATAATATAATATAATAATAAATCATAATAATATAATAATAATAATAATAATAATAATAAACATAATAATAATAATAATAATAATAATAATAAATTAATAATAATAATAAGCCAACTAGTTCTACACGACGCTGGAGAACGCGAACGTTCCAGCTTGTCTGAAAATAAATATGCGCTAGCGTCCGCGTAAACAACTTAACTTGCGCTGTGCGCGGTAGTTGTTACACGGGCAAGGCTTCACGCAACATTTGAAATGTTTTTTATATTAATAATATATAGATTATAAAAGCTAAATGTTATTAAAAATTCTTTTTTTTTTTTTTCTCTTTTTCTTCGGCTCAAAATTATTATTTTGTAATATGTTAATTTGTATATCTAAATAAAGTAAAAGAAAAGGTCGAAAACTTAGGGGACAAAAATCACATTAAATTAATTGTAATAATAGTAATTATAATAAGTTATATAAAGATGATGTTTAATAAATATTAATAATATGAAATAATATAATATAAAAATAATTTATAATAATAATAAAATTATTTAATTAATATTAATATTAATAATAATAATAATAATAAAATAATAATAATAATAAAAATATTATTATTTTTTTTAATTATTATTATTATTATTATTATTATTATTATTATTATTATTTATTATTATTATTATGATATTATCCCAGATTGAGTCCGGCTTATTATTATATATATAGACATGCTACGTATCAGAAGATTAGTTCCAGTTTCTCCATAGACAAGTTGCTCTGCAATGTCGTCGCAAGCTTCAGAATCTTCTCCATCATTATTATAGCTTGTCGTTTTCCCATCCCTTAAAAAATAAAGGAAATATGCAGATTCCCTCCAGGAAGGCACAGTTTTTGGTGTGTGTGTGGTGTGGGTGGTGTGTGTGTGGTGTGTGGTGGTGTGTGTGGTGGTGGTGGTTATGTGTGTGGTGTGTAATGAAGGTGTGTGTGTTGTGTAGGTGTGTGTGGGTTGGTGTGTGTGGGTGTTGTGTGTGTGTGTGTTGTGGTGTGTGTGTGGTGTTTGTGTTTGTGTGTGTGTGTGTGTGTGTGGTGCGTGTGTGTGTGTGTTGTTGTTATTGAGAGGCAATTTTTCCATCAATGGATACTAGCTGTTATGTATACATTCCAAGGTGTTGCCTCTAGCAACAATTAACGATCCGCACTCCGTTTGGTGTTATCCGACAACTTACTATACTTTGGAAAAAAAAAGCTGGATTCTACATGCATTCATCTGATAAAAATATCTGAAGCTCGTCGAATTATTTATATTTATGTTTCTTTTCAAAGTGAAAAGAAGGAATTTAGAATTTTTTCATCTCTTTTTAACTGAAGCTTTTAGTAGCATCTCTTCAATCAACTGTCCTTTTCACCGCCTGTGAATGACCTGAGTATCTTCGAGAAAAAATGTTATGGAAGGAAAGTAATTTTATTTTGTCGGTGTGTTCAACTAAGACGTGTTTTTCGTAGAAATGTGCTACTGCAGAAGGTTTGCGACAACATTCCCTGTCAACAGAGCAGGAAGAATGAAAAGAAAATCTAAGCCTTCCACAATGATCCTTTCTGGTAACAGACGAAGTGGCTCTTTCTTATCAAAAACAATATTGAAAGCAATATTTTCCTTTCCGCAAACAGGAAAAAAAAATATTTAAAAAAATTTCGATGTCAATTTTATTGAGTGTTTTCCTTGCAAAAATATATGAGTGTGGGAGTTCAGATGTCTGTGATTTGGTAAGTTGTTAAAGTTGTCTTCTGCTCTATTATATTTTGAAATTTCGTAAAAATGGGAATAGCTCCATGTTTAAGTTATAAGAAATATGCAATATTCAATTCTGATTAGAATAACATTGAATAACTAGTTTTGATACTTGTTTAACTGTTTGTTTTTGAATAATTTTTAAAATAAAAAGTTTATTTATATTATTCAGGATAGAGATCAAAAGTCGTAAAATAGTCACCAAATCAAAACACAGCATTTATTTAAATCTTCTCTATTTTTATCACACACACACCCAACACACTCCCCCACACCACACACATCACACACACAACACACCACAACACACACACACACACACACACCCACGACACACAATATATATATAGTATATTAGTATATATATATATATATATATTAATAATAAGTACTAATATTTTACAAGATATATTGATTATATAAATCTTTACTTTTAATATCTTATATTATTTATCAGCAAAGATGTGTTTTATTATAATTTAGATACATTATTTGCTTTTTATTTTATATTTATTTTAACCTCTGATTTTTACACCTCTGTCTGCTATATTCTTAGCGTCAAGCCTTTCCCTGCAGGTGTTTTGGCGGTGAGTATTCTGGTCCGTGGTAACGCACCCTGTGGATTCGGTTGCAATCTAAATATAAAATTACAAATCCCATAGTTGAAAATAATGCAACAAAGTACAATAAGCACAAAAATATAAAAATTTAAAAATAATGTTGAGCAACTTAGTAAAAAGTACACTTCTTTTTTTTCCCATTAATAATATAATAAACAACGATTAGAAACGTTTTAAATAATTTTCCTAATATCTAAAATTGTCCGACCAAAAATTGATAATAATTTTTTTTATGTTGTATTTAATAAAACCTGGAAATGTATTTGCATGAAGGAACTGACAAGAGACAAGACTACGAAAAAAGATTTTAAAAACGACATTTTGCTTAAATTTTTGAGGTTTGATACTTGTCGTATGTCAAGTAAGAGTTCGTTGTGAATAGTTGAGCTTTTCGTATTTTGTTCCATTTTAAATGCATTTTCAAATAAGAGAATACACTACAACCACTATTGTTTTGGTGTTTTATTTAAATTGTTTAGAGGGATTTATATCAATGTAGCTTTAGTTGGGCGGCCCGATTGAACTTTTTCGACTATAGAGAATTGTTTCCCAAATGAAAGAAAGTACAAGCCACTATTTCAAAGCATACATTATACAAAAAAAACAGGCATTAATTATTAATAAAACTGTTTTATGTCTAATTGCCTGTACAGAGAATTAATTGAGGAAAATACTTATTCTTGAACTTTTGCCATAACGATAGGAATCGTTTGTTCTTTGGAGGGCCATGGACACGAAATTTTATCAATTTAACTAAGATGTTCAATTTTCCTTAATAATGTTTCAAAGAATGGCTTTAAATGGGTTAAAAAAATGGGTTAGGTTTTTTATTGTTATTTTGTTGTAATAATTTTTAATAATAATTATGTTTTATGCAACATCAATATATAAATATAAAAGAAATTATCGCTCGAAATTGTTCAAGTATATTGATTGGGAAGAAATCTTGGACGGCGCGTCCCCACAAAAAAAAACAAATGCATTTGGTTTTATTTTAGTTCCAGACGGATTTCAAAACTAAAAAGTTATTTCCTAAATGCTGTAATATCATGGAGTTGATTTATCTATTTATATTATTATTAATTATTATTATTAATTATATTAATGTCTTATATTATTATTAATTATTATTATTATTTAATTATTATTGATTATAATTATTATTATTGATTTTATTAATTCCTTCTTCTTCTCCTTCTTCTTCGTTTTTGGTATCTTCTTCTTCTTTCTTTATATCTATTATTTATTTATTATTAATTATTATTAGTTAATTATTATTATAAAAGTTATTATTATATATTATTATATTATTTATTATATTATTATTAGTTATTTATTAATATTTTATTATTATTTGATATTTTATTAATTATTATATTATTATTATTTCTACTGTGAAAACATTTACAAAATTTTTGTTTTTATAGATTTCCAGCTCCATTGCTACGGTTCCAATGTAGTAATAAGTGTGTTTGTTAATTAAATCTCTCTTCGAATATATGAGATTTTAAATTTAGATATCAATTTTTTTCCCTGTTTCAAATTACCTCCCATGAATTGGAAGAATCAATTTATAACTGTTTTAATTTATTACGAGCTTTTAATGAGGCTTTAGCAATTAAATATGGCTACTTTCCTAAAATAAATAGAACAAATTTAAAAAAATTTATTGGAAATAATGTATAAATTTTGTATATATTATTTTTAGATTGAATTATCTTTTAAATTAAATTTAGGAACTTATGATACCCACGAATATTTGGCCAAAACAAACGGTAAATAAAAACAATTTGGGGAAGAACTTGGATTGGAAAGAACTTGCCTGAAAATCTCTTAGAATCGATTGAGTATGATATTCCTGGATGAGCATATCTGCACAAACTCCACGTTTCACATTTACATCAACTCCTATTGTACCTTGATTTCCTTTGGATCCAGTCAAATAAGCTGTGGCACTCGCTGCATTGAGTCCGGTACTACGTTTATTATTGTAGAGGTCTGCAACACATTTGCTTATTTATAACTTTGAATTATTTTATACAAAACTGGTTAAAATTCAAAACTAGGTGTTAGATAATCTACACTTAACTTTAAAATTTATGAGTCTATTATCCTATAATAACACTGGTCTCCTTGCAATAAATAACTTGTTGTCCGAGTCCCCTGAGATGACATCATTTCATTCTGTTGACTCTTTTTGGTAAAAATGACCTCCTGAATCCGAAAATGGACCCCCCGTTTTCCCCCATCACCCACCGTTTTCGGGGGAGGTCCAACACCTATTTTTATCACTTTTTATAATAATTTGGAGGGAATGAAAAAGGATTATTTTAGCCCTTTACATTTCTTCTTGAAGGGGCTAGAAAGGTGAAAGTTGTTAAAACCATGAACATTTGTAGCCCAGGAGGTTAGATTTCCTGGGGGGGGGGTTTCCCCCCTTAAAAATGAAAAAAACCAATTATAAAAATGAATCGATTTCCGGTTTTTTCACATCACCTACCTTTTTCCGCAATTGTTTTTATTCACTAATTTTTTCTTACATATTCCAGCTTTACGGGTAATCTTTGACCAAACACCCCAAACTTATACAACAAAATAACCAACCCACATACTATACGCCAGGCACAATACCATACAATCTCATACGCAACACCAAAAAAAAACCATCATCACTATACGCCACCACCCATCTCCGCAAGACTTCCACTCGCTACTCCCACCTCACCCGCCTCGACCCTCGCCGCCTCCTCAATACTTGCCGGTGCATAGGTTTTGGGCATACATGGAATTTTTCTCAACGCTGACACCATTCCTGCTGATTCCTTATTAAGAGATCTTGAAATCAGAAAAGTAGACCCTCGTTTTTTTCACCTTTCACCGCCACCGTTCGGGAAGGCCCCCGATTTATCGATAAGTGATAAAAACAGGTTGGGTTGGCATCCTCCCCAAAAAAAAAGCCCGGGTAGTAAGAAATATGGTAAGAAAATTAGTTAAAAAAAAATTGCGCGAAAAAAAGTTAAAAATTGATAATTTTGAATTGATTTTTTTTTTCTAAATTGGTGTAAGGTGTGGGCTCAATCCAAGAATCTAACCATCCCTTGCTTACAGATTGTTCATTTGTTTTAGAACTTTTTCAAGGGGCCTCTAGCCCCTCAGGAAGGAAATTGTGAAGGGCAAAAATAATCCTCTTTTCCTCATCTCCTCCAAATTATCTAACACTAAATGTTGTGTAAAAAATAGGTGGGGGTGCTTCCCCCCCCCTCCCCGATAAACTGAGTGTGGTAATGGGGAAAAAAATGGGGGTCAATAATTCCGGATTTCCAAGGAACGGTCCATTTTAACATAATCGAGCAGGAATGGTGGCGACAGGGCCGATGTTTCAATGGAGATTTGGGTGTAGTGAGAATTATGGTGTTACGATTTAACCTATATGGGTAAATGTTTTAAGGGAAAAAAATTCAGTGCTAAAAGTATGTGAAGAATTTTTTAATTTCTATTTCAGTAGTTATGAAATTTTATGCACTTTCATCCTACAAAGTTAGTTAATTTTAGTTTTCTGTTAAAATTTTTACAGTGGTTTCAAAATATGGGAATTCTTCTATCTGAGTCAGTTTCTTCTTTTCAAAATAGTTATCGTAGTTGATACAAGTCGTAAACGTGTTAAAAAATAAATCTTAGAAACGGACCTTCATTTTTATTTTATAAACCTTTTAGTAATTATTTCTGTAAAAGAGTATTCCATCCCAGGAAGTTTTTCTCTGCCACACTTTCGTAAATTTAGCAGTGTCGATATTCCTTTCAGAGTCTTGGTGGTAGTTAAATGTCAGAAGTCTTGTGGTAGTAAATGTGGAGATACTTGTTCCATCAGCCAGAAAGAAAACAATATTTTTTGCTTGATTCTTATTTTTCTGTACTTGAAGTTGAGCCGCCAAATCGTCTTGTCCATCTCTATACCAATAAGCTTTGTCTTTTAAGAGTAAAGAATGTAATGAACTCATCTTGAGGGTAGTGGAGATATGAGTGCCACATGTAAGTCCCGAATACTTGTGCTCTCCTCGTGGGCAACACTTGACAAAAACCACATATCACTAATTTTATCTATTATATTTTATATTATTTTATAATTTATTTTTGTTATTTCAGTTTAGGTTTATTTAGCGAGTGAGCTTGTTAATAAGATTTGTTCTCTTTACTATAAAGAATCCAGTCATGAGATCCAATGTGAGTGGAGTTGGGTATTGCTTCGTATGTCTATAAGTGTCCAGTAGCACTTTTTATGTGTGATGATTGTACACATTCTTACGAGGAGAAGACAAAAATGTGGCTTGGCTCATATTAGTAGTAGGATATTTGTTCGTGGTTCTTTAACTGTTTCTATACTTACATTGTTGTAATAAGGACTTTATACACGCGCGTGATTCCAAATATGTAATCTGTTTTTCTGTAAGTGTCATATCTTTTCCGAGATATTTTCATTTTTAAAAACAAAATTGCCAAACAAAATGTGTTTTAAAAAAATTAGTATATAAGTAGAATAGAACCTTCAACAGGTAATGTTCGATATCATTGTCTACCGTCGATACCGACTAGCTAATTCTTAGTTTTGGTTAGAAAAGAGTTAGTTAACTCACATAGTAATTAAACAGAGAGGAGAGACACACAACAAATGTGCGAGAGGACACTAGACGCACAGCGCTACACACGAGCGTATGAACACCACGGGCCATATAGTCACATATATATACCTGCCTCTATGATTCAATGCGCAAACCGTGCTCCGCACAAGTACCGAGCACCTCTATATTTTAAAATAAATCCTCAAAAAATCAAAAGAGCACCGCACCTGGTGAGTCGTGCAACCGTTTCAATATTTATCAATATTTTAATAAAATTTGGTATTTATCTCATGGAGAGGAATCTGGTCGTCATATTTTGAAATCCTTTTATATATTTTAAACACTACTACAATTATATATATTGACTGAACCACAGTCCTCTGACATTATTCTGTGATAGGTTATTACAAATATGGGGCTTTAACCGGGGGTTTTCTCTTTAGAGTATTTGATATAATTAAGGGTATAATATATAGTACTAACTATTAGTATATACTATAATATGGCTACAATAGTCATTATACTAAATTTCAGCTAAAGAATCTACAAATTTTTCTTGCCTCTTAATTACCTCAAATCCTAATACATTGATAAAATAGAGTAAAAATCATATTATAACATATAAATTGATTGTATAGATATATCCTGAAAGGATATATAAATATTTTTAAAAATATTTATTAATTTTAATTAAGATGTATATCAGAGTAGATTATTATACTTATTCCGTTAATACAATATTAATAAGTGAGTTCATGAGCCCAATAATTGGCTACTGGGGATTTCCAGATTATAGACCTATCTAATACCTGGAATAGTATATAATTATAATTATTTCCTAAGTTTTAGGGTATTATATACGTACTAATAGGTAGATAATGTCTAAATCACTATAGAGGAGACACTGCTGAGACCAAACATCCATCTAAAACGTTTAGATTTCAGCTTCGTTTTTACCATTGTATCTCATATTGGATTTCATTGTATTATTTTTATGTAAGAAAATCTCCTATAAGTCTCACTGAAATGGACTTCATTCACGTCCTACAATATTTGAAACTTGAAATTTGAAAATTTGAAACTTGAAGACTTGAAACTTGAAACCTTGAAATCGTTGAAACTCTCGAAACCTGAAACTTGAACTTGAATACTCGAAATTGTGAAAACTTTTTACTTCTTTTGAAATGTCAATAGGGATAAAAACTTGAAACTTAAAATTTAGGGAAATTTATCACAAAACTGCGATACTTTCAGATAGTGAAATATGAACAGACTATAGCTTGGGAATCCTGACCAAAATGTTAAGATTGCTGAAAAACAGACACATCGTAAACTATATGAGAAAACCACTGAGAAACACACTAATGAAAACTTAGAAAATATAGAGAGTAATAATCTATGAAATCATTGAATACTTGAAACGCTGATAATCACTTTATGTAAACTATGAAACCTGAGAATACTCATGTAAACTATGAAATCATTGAAACTTGTAAACTTGAAACACTTTGAGAATACTAGTATACTATTCACAAGAAGATTGAGATACTATATACCTATATATTATATTAGTATTTACATACACATAGTATTTTATTTTTTTGTATTTATAGTAGTATTTGTGTTGCAGATTATAGTATTATATAATATATATCTCAGCGAATGGTTGTTTACCTGGAATAACCAACCTTTTTTTTTTATATATTATTATGAAATCAAAAATACTCATCCAATAGGAATTATCATGCGATCAGAATATACGTGATGGAGAAGTACGAGCTATGATACATACATTCTCAGTTATGGAAGAGGAGTGTGAGACAATATATATATATAATAAATAACATATATCTGAGATCATCAAACTAAGAATTTAGGTATGGCGCATATTATTTCTAATTTATATTTAGAGACCTTATATCTTTTAAATACTTAATTATATAATTATTTATATGTGAGTTGATAAAAAATAGGTCATATTTAACATCTTGCGAAGAGTGTAAGGGCGCTAGACATCCATCGCACGCTGAACGGGAGGTAACTACAGGGGGGGAGCGTTTACGCTATACTACACGCTAACAGCTACCTGACTAACCTAACTTAACCTTACCGTAACCCTAACCTAACCTAACGCACGTTAGGGGACGGGGCGTATGAGGACACTTAAGACGCGACATCCTACCCAAATACCAAAGAAGCGTGGGGTTCAGAGATAGGAACCCTCTCACCGGAGGGGGGGAAATAAGTCCGATAAGCCTAACCCCTCCGTATCTATCCACCGGAACGTGAACGATAGAAGACCGCCTAGCTCCTGCACACTCAAATTAACCCCTAAGCCTAGCGGTATAAAGTACACATTGGGGGTTCATACTTTGACCGTTATATAAAATGAAAAAACGACATATATATTTTTAATTATATAGAATTTTCATTTTATATTTTAACTGTAGAAGTTTTAGTCCGGGAAACCATGTGTCTTCTACCTCATTGCGGAGCAATTGGAAATCTATACCTATATAACGAACAAATATAAATATATACAAAATCGACAAGTGTCGAAGATTTGTTATTTATATTTATATTCGACAATTGATTTCCTTACTCATAAAATCTTTTATCACTATGGTTATACTTATTCCGAAAAAATAGCTAACTCCTATGTTCACAAGCTCGAGATATTTCATTTGACTATTGTCGTGCGTTGAATTGATTGTAGTGTTTATGAGATATGATATTTTTTTTTTCACTTTTCTTATATATTTATTATATGTTTGCGCATTTTTAACAGTTTTTCAGTATCGCGACCTAAAATTGGCGGCCTCAGCATATCTGTCCATGCAGAGTCGTATCTCCATTTTGGTCTCGCATGTGAGCTGATCTGTAGTTTTGTTAAGCGTATCGATCACTATGAGCACCTGCTGGTCTATATAATCACAAAATTAATCACTATCTAATTTAATTTATTGACTCTGTCAAATATAATACTACGAATACGGGATTATATTATAAAGGAAATAAATTGTCATGAGGGTAAAGAGGTGAGCACCTAAGTTTTTGCTAGCGACTTAGTAGAGTAAGATGGGTAGTTTAGAAAAGGATATGTTTATCAAATTACGCGTAACTCAAGGCTGTTATAATAGTATATCATCTATAAAGATTGTTTAAATATTTCTTCTTGCTGCGACAAATCAGGAAATTTTTTTAGAATTCATATAATTTTCCAAAATTGAAGCATTTATTAGTATTCTTCAATGTCTAGCTCATCAGTGTGTGTTATAGCGTAGTGCAGACACACGCTCTAGACATATTACCTATATTATATTTTTAATTTTAATATTAATAATCAGTATATAAACTGTATCACCTCCACTCTTATAGTAGAGGAGTGAGAAAATACTATTATATAAAATATTTAAATTAAAAAATAACTTATAAATAAAACCTAATAATTTACTAGAGGAGTAGCATGATATACTCTAAATATCATTAATTATGAGACTTATAATACTACATACTACATGATATTATTATTATTATTCGAGTTTGAAATATCTTGTTGATTAAATTTTATTCATAAATATATTATTGAGAATTATCCATTACTATTATATATATAGATATAATTATTTATATTCATTATTATTAGTATATTATTATTATTATTATTATTTAATATAATATTATTATTATTTAATAATTATATTAATATATATTATTATTTATTATTATTATATAATTATAATTATTAATTATTTATAATTATTATTATTATATTATTGATTATTATTATTATATACTCATATATATATATTATTCACATTAGTCAAGTTACCACTTAAATTTTGAAGAAAACGTATTAAAAGAAAACTCGCTAATAAGGAATAAAGTTGTTTTTTATATGCTACCTGGGCTGTAACCGTGAATACATGCCAACTTACTCACAATATCAAATCACACATTATCAAATTCATATATTTAAACAAATCTTATAATGCGAAGTGATCCAGAATATTCATAAACCTGTCATCATTTATCTGAGCCTATACCTTATATGATAACTAAATACAATAAAAATCAATATCTTGATTCGAGCCAAACTCCACATGCTACTTATTATTATTATTTATATAATAGTATATGTATATATATATACTATATTAATATATTATATAATATATTTAATATATATATATATATATATATAGTATATATATATATATATAGTACTATATATATGATGAGTCAGTTAGCTAGCATGACCATATATTATTGATCACTATAGAGTTATAATACGTCTAAACCATTATGAGAGAGAGCTAATATAAGTAAATAGGTAGCGAAGAAAAGTCTAGAATTAGAGAGCTAGATTATACCATTCAACGAGCCTAAATATTATATAATAACAAGAAATTGGCCACAAGGTTACTGAGAATATTGCATATATTTCAGTATCATCAGTATATATAATTATAATATTTTCAAATTATTCTATAAATTTTAATATACGTAATTACCTCACTATATGAGCATATTTATATATAATAATTTTCAAGCAATACTGGCAATATATACAATATGTTAAATATCGTATATAAATTATTTTACTTGATAACTAATATAATAAACTTTCAGCACTAGAATAACTGATACGTTTAATCTACACGCTACATATATAATAACTTATATATATGCGCAAAAAGAATCAGAACTTTTACAATATAGCTCTAAAATCGAGCCTACTCACTTACTTTTTTAAAGAATTTGTAGAAAGTATATTACTGGAGCATAATATTCGAACAACGTCATTAATGAGTACTAATGTCAGGAGGCTTGGCGTTTAAGTAACAAGAGTACTTTTGATGAGCGTGATAGCAGTGTGACTGTTCATAAAAACCCCAGTGGGTGACTTGTACTAATAGTGTACTCAATGACAACCCCTAAACTCTAATGAGAGTACTATTATTAAAATAAAGGATTTCCATAAATGCGCCCTTGCAAAACTTACCAGTTTTTGCATTTTTAAACTGTGTGCATGCACATTGTTGAAATTCATCTTTTTTTTCGGATATTTCATACTTTATTTTTATGTTTCATTTTTTCGATGATATAACATTCACCATTTGTATAGTCATAATTGTTTTCTTATATATTGTATTATCTCATGAACATAATTTACTTCAGAAATTATCCCAGTTTATTTCTTACCTCAGAAATATATGTAGTGGTGTCAATTGATATTACTTATATATATATATAAATATACTAGAAATAATATCATAATTATAAATTAGAATAATAATATATATATATATATATATATATATATATATATATATATATCATATTAAATATATTTTTATTTTATTCTTTCTTATTATATAGTATATATATATATAATATAGTAATATATATATATATATAAACATTCGTATAGCAACAATGTTGGTGTCCTTATATATGTTATCAGGTCTGTAGATTTCGAAAATGATGGTTTCAAAACACCTGGAGCAAATGGGATGCTACCGCTTATTGGTTGACAATAGAAATCCTTATTGTTTAAACCTACCTAGTTGCTTTCATAAATTGGTCATATTTCACCCAATTTATTAGCCTCCAAAATGTAATCTTTTTCCACCCTACAAGGTATCCAATGGATTACTCGACTGCAAATCCCTTCTGAAAGGAAAATTTCCCAAGCGACCATTGTGATCATTATACTTTACCAATTTGGTTTTATCTAAGTCAACCTGAAAGCTGTTATGCTTAGAAACCCTTCTTAGAGGAACAAATGATATCCTGGATTATCTGAAAGTGAAAAAAAATCATCAGAGAAGTCAATGCCTGCTATAGAAAATCCCAAATTGATTGTATTCTATTCATATTCCATTTTTACGTTGTAATCCAACATCTCTATCCAATCCTTAGAAATCTAATTTCTTCTGGAGTCAGAGTCTAAAACAGAGTTATAATAACTATTCTTAATTTTCAGAGGCAAAATAATCAGTTCGGCACTTTCTTAGTAAAATAATTAATGAAGGGTTGTGAAATTTTAATTATAAGTAACCTTTGTGAACTCACCTTTCCTACTACACCGTTCTCGTCCTCGACATTATCTTTGAGTTTCATCTTTAAATTCTGATTCTACTTTGCTTTCTAATTCCGTTTCTGATTCAGGGATTTTTGATTCCAATTCTAAGTCTGATTTTGTGAAGTGTTTCATTCGTTTTTTCTGAGACCGGAATGTTTTTCTTTATCCAAAATATCCTCACTACTCACTCCGGATTCTTGGAGTTTCCCGAATTATTATTACCGTTGCTGTTCTCCGACTGCTTATGATCACTTTTATTTTCTTTTTTGACTGGCTAAACAAACCAGCAATTTTTTTTTGCTGGACTATCACCATATTGAACTTTTATTTTATCAGTTTCCTCCTCTATATTCACATAAGTATATTGCCTCCAACTGCAATTTGACATGAAATGTGCATCTGACCCGTATTTAAAGCAGTTTATTTTTCATATAGCAATTTTTAATGCCATGACTGGATCTTCGGCAAAAATTGCAAAATTGTTTTCATCTATCCTAAAATTTGTGTCGGTATAAAAAATTTCTCTGCCTGTAATATTAAATTTTGGTCTAACAATATTTTTAGGAGCCATTTTAAGTGCATCGGCATAAAAATATGGACTACTTATTTCTCCTTTTGCTTCTAAACTTAACATCCAGTTCTGAAAAGCAGCAAAAGTCCTCCTAACAATGTATATATTAAGCATACCAAAATATTTGTTCACTACAATGTTTAAGATTTTTATAAGGAAATTCTTTTTCAAATAAATGTCGGTCTAACCATGTAATCAAATTTTTCCATTCTTATATGCAGTAGCGGAAAAACTAACTGATTTTACCTCTCCTAATCAAAAAGGAAGAACATATTTCAAAATATTCATTTTCATAACATCATAATTAGTGGTATTCCCCTCTTTTAATTTATAATTCAAATATTTGTCAGTTAATTTACTTTCGAACAAGCAAAGTCCTATTTGTTTCTCTTGGCCATATATAATTGAGCAAAAATTCTCGAACCTAATAAAATACTCATTCAGAGTCTCATAACCATCTTCACTGAAAGGTTGAATTTCAGGAATGTTTTTCCTTTGAATGACTAAAGTAGATTTTTAAACCCGTTACCTGTATAAAAAGAATGATGGGAATTTGTGTTTGATGTACAAGGTGTAGTGGTGGTCTGTCCATTATAATGTTAAAATTTTTGTTAATAAATTAATAGAGTGGTGTTCTTGATTGGAAAATTCTAGGCAATTTCATAAACGAGAGAAGGGCCAGGCTGACAACTTGCAAATTGGTGTAATCTGCTCATCGGGTGTTGTACTCTTCAGGTTTGTTTAGGGTGGAAAGCTGGCAGATACCTGATTGAATCCAGTAACCTGCATTTTGCTTTTCTGAACCTTTAAAATTTTACTTAGTTTCCATAGAAACCAAACTTGATTTCACCTTATTACAAAATTCATAAATGATCCAAATATCACTCCTAACTCATCTAAGTAAATAATAATAATAATAATAATAATAATAATAATAATAATAATAATAATAATAATAATAATAATAATAATAATAATAATAATAATAATGTAATAAATATTTACAAATCTATTATAGCTCTTAAGCTTTATGTTCTTTACTTCGTTTACAAGTTCCAGTTTGAAAGGGAAATATTTTCCCTCTCGTGTTTTTTTCTTACTTTATTGAATAGTTCGGCTTTATTACAAAGACATTCCTTCGGCCTTTAAGCACAAAATATACACAGTCTAGATCAGCTGTCTTCTGAAATGCTCCTTTGAACCCTTCACGTGTCATTGATGATTTACACGTATAAAACAAAAAATTAGTTGACAGTTCACGTAGGTAGGTACAAAACTGTTACTACTCCTCTTTACAAAAGCTTCTTCCTTTTTCACATCAAAAATCCCAAGTGAAAATATAGGTTTGAGAAAGACAAGTTCACGAAGAACAATATTTGAAGCGATTCGAAATTTCAATCATAGGCAAATACAATATACAATACATATATGAAACCAGTGCATAAGGTAAACTTATATTAACCAGGACTGCGGAGTCGGTAAATCTTTTGCTGTCTCCGACTCCAGCATTTTAAAATTAGCCGGTTACGACTCCGGCCCCACCATTTTAAAATTAATCGGCTCCAGCTCAAACATTTTAAAATTGTTCGACTCCGACTTCATCTCTTAGTTATAATTTCTACATTTGCACAAAGTCATTATTATCCAAGACACAATATTTTTATGGTATAATCATGGGGAGCCAGGTGGGCCTTTCCTCCCAAGAAATTTTTTTACTCAGTGAAAAAATTTCAGTAAAATATTTGATGCTAATTACTTGACGTTTGATTCATTTTATTTGTGGTCTTTATCTTAAAAAAATTGGATTCGGATACAAAAATTCTACATCCAGTAATTATATATATATATATAATCTTTAAAAAATATATATATATATATATATATATCATATTATATAATATATATATATATATATATATATATATATATATATATATATATATATATATATATATATATATATATATTCAAAAAGATAATGTATGTGCATAAACGCACATTTGTATATTTGGTAAATAAATCCTAAGTAGGTTTTGAACCTTACCCCTTGACCTCCTTTATGTATGGTAACTCCAAAGCAGTGTTACAACGTATTTTTTTAGCTAATCGTTGGTCAAGAGGTAACTACTCTTGGAGTACCATCTCATGGGTAAGGGTTCAAACCCAAGAGATTAATTATCAAATATAATATATATATATATATATATATTTAATATATATATAATAAAATATATATATTATTATAGTATAGAATGATTTAATAAACGTAGATTTTTACAAGCCTTTGAAAAAATAATAGTTGTATTCATTGAATGCTAATTTATTAAAAATAGTATAAGATAGAGAAATTTTTATATTATATAATATAGTTATTTTATGAGGTGTCTTTAATAATATTGATCAATTATTTTAAATGAAATTTTCAAAATAATTGTTACATGGTCATATGTTATAGAAGAGCAAATTAACTACACTTTTTCATGTAATTGTAGTATTCATCATTCTCTCTTGAGTTACGTGGAAATAGTTTTATAAATTGCAAATCGAAAAGTTTTTTGTTAGTATATAAGAGATTTTTAGATATAATGATAAACTATAAATTAACGTCTGTTTATTCTCTTACGTATGACTTTCTTACTACGGATATAGCTGAGCCAATGATTCAATTATAGGAATCCTACGCAAGTTTATATAAAGTAGTCTTAACAAAGCAGTACTTCTCATTAAGTATATATCCTAGAAATCGTCTATTCCCTAAAACTTGAAACTAATAGAGAGAATTGAATATTGAGTTTAAGAGCGATTAAAGATAACTATAGAGTGTTTTAGAGACTTTGAAGAGATATCTGTGTTGTTCAAGGCTTATTATCTGAATTGGTGCAGAGGATATATATTCGTCAAAGCGTTTTCCGGTTCTGGATGGACATTGCCACGTACGATGCACACATTTAACGGCAAAAGCAGGTATGAGATATAAAGTTTTTTTATGAATCAGTGATGGTTTTAGAGACAAATGTAACGTCTATATTTTAAAAACTTAATTCAAGTACTGGTTTCCTATGCTGTACTCCGAGTCTCTCGAGTTTTAATTCGCTCTAATTACAAAATACACAAGATAAGAGATAGTATCAGGCAATCATATGCAAATTCTATCTATTAATACAAGAGAAAGAAAGAATTTTAATAAGAAGTTTTCT
The DNA here is from genome assembly GCA_015478945.1 of Trachelipus rathkii. Classification (NCBI taxonomy): domain Eukaryota; kingdom Metazoa; phylum Arthropoda; class Malacostraca; order Isopoda; family Trachelipodidae; genus Trachelipus; species Trachelipus rathkii. The sequence goes on from JABUQX010017826.1 coordinate 55,833, forward strand.
TACTGTTGGATTATTATTCTGCGTCTCGATTTACTCGTTAATTTAATGCTAATTTCAGCAATAATAATAAATTTAGATTCGACACAGTGTACTAAGAATTGATTGACAGGAGATCTCGATCTCTCGGGTACCTAGATATTGATCCACATTTGACCTTCTTTTGTGGACGTGGGCCTATATGCGTTTAAAAAATTTGTGAGACTCTAAATTTTTAATATTTCGATTTTTCTGAGTGTTTCATTCCACGAGGCCATATTTGAATAAAATATAATGTAATGCATGTCTGAGAGACAGTAGTTCTTATATACTCGCTAAGGACATGACAGAGCTAATAGGTGTGATCAATTAATGACTGAATGTTATTAATAGAGAGCGGGGTCATACTAAATTGCGCTGTATCTTTATATATAGGGAGAAAATCATCAAATCATATTTGTGACGTACTCTTTATATAGGGAACAAAAATATTAATAAGTAACTTTTTGTAAGAGAAAGACTATTGAATTAATACTACAATATGAACTGAGTTTGAAGTATCTTTAAATAAAACTTTGTAATCTCATGTACATCGATTATATCAAATCACATCGAATACGAATTGCACCTAGATTCAGTATGTACGAGACTACTTACCTAATGGAAATACCGCTGAGATCGGAGACTGTCTCGCATTATCACCATCAAAAATATAAAAACTCTCTACACTTGTATGACACTGAGATTAAAATATATAGGCTGTTTTAGATCTGAGCCAGTCAGAACTCGATGTCAAAATTAAAACATCTTGAATAATATTTACGGTGAAATTAAAAATTATTCTCAAATGCTCACATTAGTGAAGAGACTACAATGATAGTAGATTTGAATTGTAATATTTAGAAGAAATTTGTGCGGGAAATTTTGTAGAATAAATATATATAGGTGAAGGGAAATGATTTTTTGAGGAATAATAACCGAACTCCATTTTTCTGCTTCATGTAGTAATTACAACGAGGATTAAAGTTGAGTTGTTCCAAAACTACCCTAATTATCTATTTGCATATATTTGGGTTACAAAAGTAAAAGATAAAGATGTTGGATTATGTAATGAGGGACTATTTTTTTTCCTTGTTTTAACATGAAACAAAGAGGAAATTGAATAAGAGTTGTTTTGAGGAATTAAAATTAAAGCTCAGAAAATCTGCAACATATTTGGAAACAGTTTTAAAAATTGAAGCTTTACATTAGGGAAAGTAGGGAACAATATCTTTAAAGATACGTACTGTCTCTTTGTACTGTAATTTTTAAAAATTGGACAGTGATTGTGGTGAACATAAACTATAAAACTATATTCATTCAAACCAACATTTTCTTAAAACTATTTTCAAAGAATTTTTCCATCCAGAACCAAATATTAATTAACACATTGTTTAGAAATGAGTGAGAGGTATAAACTGTACGTTATTAACAAGGCTTTTTCTAACCCTTCATCTTATGAGTTTATTATCGTTTACCTTTTTCTTTTATTTTTTCATCTATATATCTTATATTTAACATTGAGAGGTCATTGAATAAATCAGAAATGTGTTAAACGGCACGAGATAATATTTATTCTCTTCTCGAAGTGAATACCTCACTGAGAAATTAGTATATGTATAGATTATATCTTTAATTGGTTTAATTTTTACTAGGTTATATTCAAGAGCATTAGAATATCAAATAAATGTGTTTCATTATATATGAAATATGCCTATTTCAAAAATACATAACACAGAAAAGGGATAATTTTATATAATATATTTTTTATATAGGTGACTATTATAATAGTTTATTTTATAATGATAATTATCATAATATTTTATGTTATTTTTTAGTATATTATCCTATAATATTTTCTTATAGTTGTACGAAACCTGTTTTATAAGTTAAAATAAAATTATATACTCTTATTTTAAAATTACGCTTTATCTTAATTTTCAACAATACAAATTATAGAACTCATTAAATAGAACGAATTTTTTACTCATAAATATTTCACTATTTAGAAACTGCAGCCAAATACGTAAATTTATTGAAGTTTTATAACGTTTAATTATTACATTTTGAAATAAAATTAAATTAGTATGCTGTACATAATATCTAGGACTAATGTAAAAATGTAATTTGAGAAATCATGGTTACAATAACACTTTTTAACTTGATTTTGAGAGGTAATGGCGTTATTAGAACATAACGTCACATCACAGATATTGTTCATATTTTTGAAGGTTATAGATTCCACTGTATAGTATGAAAGTTAATAATAATACCATATAAAATTTCATTAGTTGTGAATACATACTTGATTTTAAATAAAATTAATATTTATACATTCTATAATAATAATAATAGCACTTTATTATTATCTTAAAATTTTCAACATTACATTTTACTTTTGTGACTCTTAAAGTACGTAAATTATTATTACTAAAATATTTTATCATAAATTCATTATTATGAAATATTTTTGGGTAATTACGTATGTATCTCGAAAAGTACGAATACGGTAATTATTCTCACAAGTCAATTTGAAAAAAATATAATTATATATGTATATATATACATTGAAACACAATTTCAAAAAGCAGAAAAAGGAATATTTATAAATTGTTTTTAAGGTGTCTTAAATTTGACGTTTTTTTAATGAAATTTGAATATTTGTTTTTTATAATATCAATATTTGATTAGTTTTGTGAAAAATCTTTGGTCTCTACATCCCGACTCAATTAAAACATTCCATGTGTTATAATCACTCACGCATTTGGTCGGTATATAATTATTCAGATATATATACGTGTTTTGTTTATTCAAACTTATATATGAGATGTGGTTGTAAAGTCTTAGTATCACTATATGTGATTTACGTATTGATCGGATAAGAGGAGACAGAAGTTGTTGTACTCCGTAGTATTAAGCTGAGTTGTTGTCTACATATTGTAGGCATATAATCTATGTCTTATAATATGAGGTATGCTATTATTAACAGAGAGAGAGATACAGAGAGAATGAGTATTTCTGTTTTGTTTTGTAATTCGGATAATTCGTATCCAATGTGGGCAGAAACCTAGATGTCTATAAATCATGCAACCCTCTTTCAAGTATTAAAAATAGTCAGAAATGATAAAATATATTTATTAATATATTTTAGGTGTCTTAAAAAATTGACTCAGTTTTTATGTAAAATTTTCACTATATTTATGTTTATTATATACCAATATTTCATTGATATGTATGTATAAAACTCCATGTTTTTATAAATATCATAAATATTTTAACCCTCTATAAACAAATTACGTACTCACTTTTTCTTTAAATATTTTCACATTATACATAAATTTAAGGAACTCCTTAAAAAGTATACGAATTTTTCCCTACTAAATTTCATAACCTATATTAGTAAAATTATTTGGAATTATTATTTTTTGCAATTTTTTGTTACATATCTATAAGAAATTAACTATAGAGTGCATATTTTCCTATCATATATATACTGTTATTAGGAAAACTTGAAAAAGTAACGATTAAGAAGACAAAATTTCAACGTGACCTTATATTTTTGAAAACTTGTAAACTATCTCTATTCATAAGTACGTATATCACGTAGAGATATCTATTCATATAACGATTAGTAGTATCACAGTGTATTCATATAAAAAGTTGTTAGGAAAACTGCTCTCTTCTCGTCTTTTCATTCTAATAATATAGGTAAAATTATTACAATATTTTATGTTTATATAATATATATTAATTATCAATTAGTTTTGTGAAAAAAATTTCTCAAGACTTTCTAATATACATAAATAAATTTCATAAATTCTAAAATTATAAGATTTTTAATCAACCTTAAAGCACAATATATTTAGAATCTTAAAAAGAACGAATTTATTTCCTAAATTTCAACATTTGAAATTATTTGGATAATAATATCTTATAAATTGAAGTATTTATTAACCTGGAGTATTTATAATATATTCGCATTTTTGAAAATAACTAATGTGTTTTCATTGAATTATAGCAATTTCTAAAAAGGCAGAAAGAGAATTTATAATTAAATTATGTTAACACGCGTCATAATCTTCATCGACGTTTATTTATAAATGAATTTTGAATATTTGGTTTTTATATACCTAATATTTCATTATTGGTGAAAATTTTAAACATATTAAATATATAAATTTAACTTCTAAATTACGCTTTTTATTATAAATTATTTCACTCATTACGTAAATTTGAGAATATCTTAAAAGTACAGATATATTCTTGACCCTTTCAATTTTAAGACATTTGCACACTCATTATGGTATATCCGTAAACACTTTGCGAGCGGGGTTTTCATAGGATATTTGCGTGTTATTTATTGAAACTATAGTTGTATAATATCATTGAGAAGTGCAAATATTTCAATAAGGCACGAAGGAAATACGCAAGTTATAATATAAAAAATCACTCTTGAGAGAGAATTTGAGTCTTCTTGAAAATTAATGTTGAGACATATTTTTTATATAAATATTTACTATTTTACTGATACATGTTATAGATACATACTCTTTAACTAGACTTTTTTTCATTTTTGTAAGCTTGTTTTGCCCCTGCATGTGGCTATGTGTAGATATATATCATAGAGAGGAGTGTGGGGTATGGGAACTAGTTGCATAAAGATTAAACGGCTCACTCTTCCATACACCTCTTGAGTCCTAACGCAATTCCCTACTGTGAGCGAAGTCAGACCATGGACAACTATATTATGAGAGGAAAGACTTCGTTATAGTATAGCAGGAAAGAATCTAGTATCTCGCAGTGTCAATTCCATCACAGATGTGAAGATCTATTTGGAGGAGAGGAGGTCAAACCTATCAAATGAACAAAATATTGAGTCTCCAATATTCGAGATGAGTATTGTTGTGAGGGCAGATCAATTCTCTTGTCTCGTTATCATATTTGAGAGAGAGCAGAATGAATTAGTGGTAGAGTGTTTTCGCATATTTGCGAGAAATCGACTTTATCCCTTTTGAGAACGAGCCACGATGACGGCTGGATTTGTTATAATTTACACCATATAGTATAAAGAGATGTTCTTAACAGCAGTTGCACCTGGTCATCTGTTATACGTGACAAAGAGAATATGCAGGGTAATATGTGATTGTTCGATGAAGTTATTGAGAATACAGTTTATAAGTACCTCAATATTAGTCTCTAACAGCTCTATGTATACATACACTTGTATTTAATAGAAATAAAGAAGTGGTGTATAACCCATTCTAAATTACGCTTTTTCTTAAATTTCACATCTCACAAAAGCCACCAATTTAGAAACCCTAAAGTCGAGATAAAAATGGGGGAGTGGGATATAGTATCTTCCCGATAATATTTAACATATTTACTTGAATAATTATCTTTGAATGCGAGTAAAGAAATATATATCTCTTAAATAGAGCAATCTTTGTAAAAGAATTCGCAGTACTTTTGTAGCCCACGATGCCTTAAAACAATACGTAGAGTTGTATTACTGTGGTGGTATGACCTAATTGCTTCTCTCTCTAATATAGCAAACATAAGTTGATATATTTTTAATATGGAATCACTTTTATAGGAGAGTTGTCTTAGGAGAGTGTATTGAGAAGCACACGTTATATTTTAAATTTATTGAATAAACCATCCCATCTATCATCTTGTTTTATTACAATGAATTAGTGGCTTTGGATACTCTAGTTGTGAAACCCTCGTGTATAAGAGAGAGATAAGTTCGTGTATAAAAGTCTTAATTAACATCTAAAATTACATATTTTCTCGTCAAGCTGGGTTCTCCGTAACATATAAGAATTTAAATTAACTTTAGAACTTTTTCCTTACTAGTACAGATTTAAATATCATCCTAAATCTCCTAGCACATATTAAGAAATTATAATGTCTGTCATATATTCCTTATATAAGTGATATGCGTGATTGTAATATTTAAACTTTGTGAGGTGATGTACGAGCCTATCCTGGATGTAATATACATACTGAATTGTGTTTCTATCTGTTTGTATTTATAGCCTACATATTTCAAAAGCAGAAAATTGCGTCTGATAGGAATAATTTAGATGATATTAGGCAGCGTGAGGCATTATAAATTCCATTTATATATGGTTATTATTAATATAATATGAAATATTGAAAAAATTTATATGTTTTTATATACATTAGTTTCTTTATTATATTATTCAATTATATATAGTTTTAAGAGGGTATGCTTTTTAAGAAAAAATATCCATAACTTCTAAAATTTATAAATTCACTTAATATTTCATGCTTTGATTTTTCAATTACAAATTATATTTAAGATTTTAGATTTAACGATAGTATTTTTCTCACTAAATTATTTAATCATTTGGAAATTATATTTATGGATAAATATATTAATAAATGTAGTTTATATTATACGTTATATTATATATATTCAGCATTTGAAACCTATTATATTAGTATTAGTTATTCATTTTGAATGACTATTTCCTAAAAGCTCAAGAACATTAAATAGAAAGTATTATAAGCCTTATTATGTTTTTATGAGAAGTATTCTATTAATATATGACGTTGTTTAGTGTTCAATGATAATTATCTGGTTATCTCATATATTAAATTAAATATTATCACTTTTAATTTACTCACAATTTATTTATCTCAACTCTATAAAATATAATAATCACTTTATATAAGACATTTTCTTTGGCATATTAAACTGGATTTAAATTTATCAAACCTTTTTATAATATAAATAACTAATCTTATTTTTATTTAATCTAAATGATAATACTAACGTTAGCTTTTCGCTCTCTATACCTCGGAGGTCCCCTTCATATCAGGATATATATGGATTCTATCGAAAGCAAGAAACAGAAGACATCAAAATAATATATTTATGCATTGTTATGCATATTTTGAATATGTGGTTTTTGGTTTCATAGCTTTATTATTTTTGTAAAAGATACGTGTCCCTTTCATTAAACTGACTGTATGCGGGTCCATGCTTCGCATTCGCCCCTGTTGTTTGTTAAATTAATTACATTAATCTCAATATTCATATGCATGAAATCGTTATTACAATATGCTTCTTATGACAGACTATTATATTCTTTGAAGTGTCTCATTGATACTTTGACTCTTGTTTTTTAGTATATATAGGATATTGAGATATTGTATTTATATAGTTGATTCATATATTGAGGAATGTTATGTTATGAGAGCATGAAGGAGCGGTCGATTCTCTTCAGATGTATCGAGGTATAGCTATGACTTTATCGTTTGTTTCACTTGGAATATGAGAATTAAAGTTTCTGTATATTAGAGCAAAACAGCAGCAATATATATTCGAATTAGTGCTCAAGGCAATGGTTCCCTCTGTCATAGTAATGGTTTTCGGTTGGAGGAATTCGTCAATCTATTATGATGTCGTGGGCATTTATATAACTCTCCTGTAGGTGTAATCGGAGTGTATATTTGTTTTAGGGTGGAAACAGCGGTGTTAGATATTAGAGAATGTGAAAATGCACTAATTTCTTGGAAAGAGATGAAAGTTTTCTCAATTTCTGACTCTCTCTGTAGAGTATATTATCAAGGGAGGACAATGTGCAATTAGATTCTTAAGGAAAGTCTGAATGAGGAGTGGAGGATATTTTTGACCTCTCGTTTCGTTTCGCTATTGCTATGAATTTAAGCATGGTATTTGTCTTTTCTGTAGATGACACTTGTCTGATCTATAATGAGGATAAGTTCCTTGAGAGAGAGGATGTAATTTTGTATATACGCTAGGGCAAGTAAATAGGAAAGGATAGAATTAACTGATTTTGGAGAAAGTGGGGAGCATTATTACTCTTTGAGAAGAGCTATCTTGGTGACGCTGATATTAGGAGGATGAGTAGCTTATTTAGCTGAAAAGATAGAAAGATTGATGAGAACAAGATAGAGTATATGAGATGTTGGATGGATATGATTGGTTTATAATCTGTAAATTAGATAATATGTAAGGGAGATGTGTGTTCATGATATAAATTAATTAAAGTGTGTCTTTAGGAAAGTTGGAGATGTGTTTGTTGAGAGAATGTTCAATTTGGTGAATTAGTAAGTACCTTATTGATTTATTTTTAATCTACCAAAAATTGAATTTGTTTTTATTCAGTATTCTCTATGAATGTCATAGTGAGGGTATTTTGGGTGTGTGTAGGGATTTGTTTTTATATTGAGCGAAATATTCGTCAGTATTCTGTAACCAAATTTGTATGGGAGAATTGTATGGAGAGGGATGGCTGTGGGACGCGTATGTGATAACATGTTGCCATGAGCATCCAGTGAATAAGGGGTGTACTGAGTATGGGGGAAAAGGGGGAGCCCATGCTATATGTTCCCGTGATATATTATAATGTTTGAATGTCATGGAGTTGTTTGAACGTGAAAAAAAGTTTGCTCCTTGTTCTACTATCGAGAAAGAGATGTATTTTATTTATGTGTTCAGGCATTATATGTGTATATATGTATATATTTGGAATACAATGAATTATATTTGGATTATTGGGCACATAGAGATCGATAACAAAGTAATATATTGCGAGATATTAGATAGTACGGAAGAGAAGAATTCTGGACAAGACGGTGAATGAGGCCGGTATATATTTGTACTTCAATAATCATGGACTAGAGATACTATGTTAATAGATGGAATTCATAATTGAATTAATGATTATGTATTATAAATATTCCTCTGTAATTTTTTTATTTGGATACGCTCGAGCACGAAGATATTAGTGCCATTAAATGTGTTTTAATTAGATTGGTTTATACGATGCCATATTTTTGTAGTATGTCTGTATAGATATATGCGACACTGGTATATGTTTGGAGATTATAGGGTTATTGGAGGGGTGCGTATTTAGTTTAATGATTGGTTGGTGATGAGACTTCCATAGAACTGTGAAAAGGAAGGCATGTAAGAATTTAGGGAATTGTACAATTCAGGATGCGGGGTCAAGAATCAGTTTTTTAAAAGATTTATTAAATGATGATAATGAAATGTTTTTAAGGGATTTTTAGTAAGGGTGGTATAAGTGTTTTGATCTTTTAATAGATCATTGCATTTGGTTAAATAATCAGTTTTGTTCAGAATTACGATACTAT
>JABUQX010017826.1:72500-79040 GCA_015478945.1 Trachelipus rathkii
GGAGACGTTTCATCCCGGAGGGGATGGTCGGAGAAACCCCCGCGCGACACCCAAAGACCAAAGAGCGGGGGTTCCGGCGCCCCTTCCCCGGCGGGGTGTATTAGTCCTCCCCGTCGTCCACCGGCGAGAGACCCCGACTCCTGCCATCTTGGCGGTTTACCCTGGGTATTCCTTAGTTTAAAAAAAATAAGTTTTTACTTCAAAAAAAAAAAAAAAAAAAAAAAAAAAAAAAGTTAATCCCATCCTTAGAATTTCGGCTGATTCCAAATATATAATTTGTTTTTACTTAGGACCTGCCGTTCTCTGTTACATACTGTGAGGCATTAGAAAAAAAAAATCTGACGCATCTCATATATATATTATATATATATATATAATATAATTATATATATATTTATATATATATATATATATATATTATATATATATATATATATATATATATATATATATATATATATATATATTATATATATATATATATATTAAACAAACACTTATTGTGAACACAATAATAAATATTTTACGTCGAAATAACAAAGCATCAAAAAATAAAAAAAGATAACTTCTTTTTAGAGCAAATATTTTTTTAAATTTTTCTTTACCTAAATAAAACAATTCATCCAGATTTTGCCAATACTAAAATTATTTTGAGGACGCATCGTATTACTTAAGGTCCTAATATAATAAATATATATATATATATATATAATATATATATAGTTATATATATATATATATCTATACTATATATTATAATATATATATATATATATATATATTAATACTATATATATATATATATATATATATATATAATCTATATTATATATATATATATTAACGTGATCGTACGCTTTTCCAATATTTTTTTCTTTTTAATAGGAACAAGCATTGCTCAATTCGCTTCGAGGATATATATATATAAATTATATATATATATAGAGATAATATATTTATTTTTAAATTATAATATATATATTAATATATTATATTATATATTATATATATATATATATATATATATAATATAGGAACTTTCCGCTTAAAAGGTTGTTAACCGATATATATCGAACGAAGCGATGTAATCGATTTTTTTTCGATTATTTCAAGGCAATATAGAGCGACAAGGTTGCCAATAAGTTTTTTTAATTTTTTTAAACTAAAGGAATACCCAAGATTAAATCGCCAAGATGTCAAAGAGTCAGGGTCTCTCGGCCTCAGCGGGGGACGACGGGGGGACTTCGTCCCCCCCTCTGTCCCACCGTCGGCTCGAGCCCCTTAATAAAATAAATAAAAAAAAAATGAAAACAAAATTAACATATAAAAATTAACATGATATAAAAAGCAACATGTGGCAACTTTTTCTCTTCTTCTATTGGAGTTTAAGTTAACACGTCACAGTGTATGGTTAGACGATTAGGGTTCAGCGATATTTCGATATGTAACATTTTTATGTAACATCCTTTTAAAGGGAAAGTGCCTATATATATATATATATATATATATATATATATATATATATATATATAATATATATATAATAATATAATATATATATATATATATATATATATATATATATATATATATATATATATATAATATTATATATATACAGTATACTATCTATATCTATCTACCATCTCCGCAGATAGCTACTTTCGCCCTGTTCAGTTAGACCAGCATCTTCCTCCTTCTGGCCTCGAAACACGATCTTAGAACAATCCAGAAATTTATTTCTCGGCGCAATGGTTTCTGATGCTAGTCCTTGAGTTATTCAATGGACCTAGCATCATCATCCATTTGATCTCAAAACTCGTTCCCAGAGTTCTCCAAAAGATATCCATTCTTCATATAACTAATCAATTGATATCGAAAATAAAGCAACTGTGTCTCAAAAGAACTAATTTGTGATATTTTGATGCTTCACACCATTAATATTATAATTTTGCAGTTGTTAATTTCATTATATACAGTATATAATATATGTAATCTCTATATTTTGTTGCCACTGGTAAATTCAATGTTATCGTACAGTAAATTGCCTGTTAATACTTTTCTGGAAGTAAACACTAACATTGTTAATTAATATTCCCATTTTTTGGGGTCTTTTTAAATAAAATAATTCTTGTTTTGAAAAGTTTTTCTTTTTAATGTAAAACTTTGAAAGACTGTTTTTATGCGTTAGGCTTTCTTAAAAATTATTAATTGCAGAAATATGAATTTCAGTTACTAGGTATTTTCCGTGTGAGTGCGTTGTGTTTTCAAAATTGTCTTATATGTTAGGCTAATCATGAAACGTAATAAAAACATTCTTGATTATTTTTCTAAAAAAATGTGTAATGGTTCGGAAAATGAATCCAGTAATAAAATTAGTGTTTGTGACCAAACCCCAAATACTTCTAAACCTTCAAAGCCTATTATTTCGGAAAATGTTCCTTTCATGCAAATTATAAAAGACTCAACTGACAAGGGTGATATAGATAGCTTTTGTGATGTAGACATTGGCTTATACGTAAATAAAAATATTGACAATACGATTAGGGAAAAACTATTAAAATCAGCATGGAGCCCATCCCCCACTTACAATTTTCCTAAAACAGGAAAAAGAAATCTAAGTTTTCAAATGAAGTGGTTGCAAACATTTCCATGGTTGGCCTATTCGGAATATGCAGAAGGAGCTTTGTGCAAAGTGTGTGTACTCTTTAGCAAAGAGTTTGTGGGAAAAGGAGGACATCAGAATATTGGGGCACTGGTTTCTGAGAGTTTCAGAAATTATAAAAAAGCAATTGACAAATTTATTCATCATCAAAAAACTGAATACCATAAAAATTGTGTAGTGTTTGCTGAAAATTTCTTAAAGGTTGCTAGTGGAACATCTCTTGATATTGCCAAGCAGATAGATATTAATCGAAGGTGCCAAGCAGAGGGAAATCGCTTGAAATTAAAATCTATTGTTAAATCTATTATTTTCTGTGGAAGACAAGGATTAGCTCTAAGGGGAAAAGCTGAATCAGGGGAAGTTTTAGGAAATGATAATATATCTGATGGTAATTTTCGTGCTTTATTAAGATTTCGTGTAGATGCTGGAGATCACGTTCTGAGCGATCACTTGGCTAACATTTCTCAAGTTGCACAATACACTAGTCCTCGCATCCAGAATGAACTAATTAAGCTTTGTGGGGATATTATAAAAAGAAAAATTGTTCACAGTGTTAATAGTGCAAAATGTTTTACTGTTCTGGCTGATGAAACTACTGATATTTCCAAAATTGAGCAAATGACACTATGTCTTAGATATGTTGATCAAGTAACATACAAACTTAAGGAAGAATTTCTTGGCTTTGTAGATGTGGAAGGACCAACTGGTCACGCTATCGCTACTTCAATTATTAACTCTTTAAAAGAAAGTGGAATATGCCTTGATTATATGGTAGGTCAAGGGTACGATGGGGCTGCCCCAATGATAAGTGATGTAAAAGGCGTGCAGTCATATATCAGAAAAATATGTCCTACAGCATTATATGTACACTGCAGTGCTCATGTATTAAACCTAGCGATATGTCAGGCTTCTAAAATTCCTACTGTACATTTTTGTTTAAGTGTAATAAAACGTGTGGGAAACTTTTTTCATTTTCGCCAAAACGAACAAATATATTGAAGGAAGGCATTACTACGAAATTACCAAAGCAAGTAGCAAGTCATTGCTTAGTTTATGTGAAATAAGGTGGATTTATAAACATGATTCTATTATGAGATTCAAGGAACTCTTTGTAGCAGTGGCTCACTCTCTCGAAAAAATACAAGACGTGACTAACGGTGAGTCTTCAACTCAAGCATACCAAATGCTAAATTCTTTACTTGAAAGTCAGTTTATTGTAACACTCTTTGTCCTTGACAAAGTTCTTTCATCCACTTTAGGACTATCTAAAATAGTTCAAAAAGTCGATTGTGATTTAGTAGAAGCATGTGACCACATTTGTAATCTTATAGCCGTTATGAATAAATGGCGTTCAAATTCAGAATCTGTGTTTAAAAGCATCTTTGAAGAAGTTATGTGCCTGGCTTCGAAATTTAATGTAACGATTTCGGTCCCCCGAAGTGCTTCTCGCCAAATGAAAGGATCTGGTTTAAATAATATTGAACCTGAGCATTATTATAGACAAATGGTGTTCATACCATTTTTGGATAAAATTATTATAGAATTAGAAGAGCGGTTTCAAAAACATAAGGACTTATTGTCCGTTCTTCAGAAATTTATACCACGATATTGTGCTGATAAGTTTACGTTTTCTGAACTCCAAATCTGTTGCAGATTTTATGAAAAGTTTCTTCCTAGTCCAGAAAACTTGGAAACTGAATTTGAATTGTGGAGACAGAAATGGGATGACAAAAGTTGTGATGCAAGACCTTACACTGCAATAGATGCTTTGTCTAGTTGTAATAATACTTTCTTCCCAAATATATGGAAGCTACTACAAATATTAGCAACTCTCCCTGTTTCAACCGCAACACCTGAAAGATCATTTTCAACATTAAGACGTTTAAAAACGTACTTAAGAAACTCAATGGGACAAGATCGTTTGACAGGTCTTGCTTTACTTAACATTCACAGGGAAATCGAAGTAGATCCCGATGAAGTAATTACACTTTTTGCAAAAAGTCCCAGAAGAGAAAATTTTGTACTATAAGGTAATTTTGCTCATTTTATTTTTCTTATATATAATGTAATATATATATATTATTATATTATTTATATATATATTATATATTATATATATATCTTATAATATATATATATATATTATATATAATATATATATATATGTTATTATAATATATATATATATATATATATGATATATAATATATATTCAAAACCCCGCCCGCGATAACAAACTTTAAGCATCTCTTGTTATATATATATATATTATAATATATATATTTAATATATATATATATATATATATATATAATATATATATATATATATATATATATAATGAATATATAGTATAATATTATATATATATATATATATATATATATATATATCTATATTATATATATATATATATATAGGACCTTAAGTAATACATGGTCCTCAAAATATTTTAGTTTTGGAAATGTTTGTAATAATATTTTATTTTAGGTAAAGAAACTTAAAAAAAATTATTTGCGCAAAAAAGAACTTACCTTTTTATTTTTTGAGGCTTTGTTTTATTTCGAACGTAAAATATTTATTATTTGTGTTCACAATAAGTGTTGTTATATATATATATATATATATAATATATATATATATATATACTATATATTATTATATATATATATACATAATATATATATATGATTATATATATATTATATATATATTTATATATATATATATATATATAATATATATATATATACGATGGTCAGATTTTTTAATGGCTCACAGTATGTAATTAGAGAACGCAGCGTCTCCTACCGTAAAACAAGTTTTATATTTTGGAATCAGCCCCGAAAAAAAAAATTTTTTCCCTAAAAAGGTGGTGGGTTTTTTTTTTTTTTTTAAACTCTTTAAAGAATTTTTTTTTTTTTTTTTTTAGAAGTTAAATTTTTTTTTTTTAAACTAATAGGAATACCCTAGGGTACAACCGCAAGATGACAGTGAGTCGGGGTCTCCTCGGCCTCACCGTGGACGACGGGGACTAATTCCCCACCTCCGGGGATGGTCCTCGGAACGCCCCGCTTCTTTGGTTCTTTGGGTTGTCTGCGGGTTCTCCGACCATCCCTCCGGTATGAAACGTCCCCCTCTGTCCCCCGTCGGCCCGAGCCCCCTATAAAAAAAACTTAAAATTTCCAAAAAAAAAACAAAATTATTTCACCATAATTTAGGGGGCTCGAGCCGACGGGGACGTTTCATACCACCGGAGGGGAGGGGCGGAGGAACCCCGCGCGACACCCAAGACCAAAAAGAGCGGGGGGTGGGCGGAGACCGGCATCCGGAGCCTCGCTCTGGTCACGCGTGGTCGATGGGAGGCGAGAGAGCGCCCGATTCCTTCCTATGCTTTGCGTTTACCTAGGTATTCTTTAGTTTAAAACAAAAAATTTTAATTTCCAAATTCAAAAAGAAATAAAAAAAAAAAAAAAAAAAGTTAAATCCATCCTAGAATTTTCGATGATTTCCAATATATAATTTGTTTTAGCTGTAGGACCTGCCGTTCTTCTAGCTACCATTACTGTGGCATTAAAAAAATCTTTGACGCATCTATATATATATAATATATATATATATATATATATTATATATATATATATATATATAATATATATATATATATATATTATTATATATATATATATATATTATATATTATATATTTATATTATATATATATTATATATATATATTATTATATATATATTATATAGTTAATGTGTGTTATATGCAGCGATCATCAATGCGTCAGACCTTTCCAGTTAGGCCTAAAATTCTTGTGAAATCTGGAATGCTGGAATATTTTTACTATATTTTATTCAGGAATTCTG
>JABUQX010017827.1:5000-15000 GCA_015478945.1 Trachelipus rathkii
TTATTGACACTTCCAAGAGCAGTTTTAAAGGTGTGTGTTTGTTAACACACGGCAACAGGTATGCTTCGGTTCCAGTAGGTACTCGGTACGGATGAGAGAGGAAGTATGCAAAATCAAGACAGTTTGGGGAGGCTACAATATCAGGTACATGGATGTTAAATATGCGTCGACCTCAAAATAGTAAACATTTTGCTCGGTCAGCAAGCAGGTTTCACCAAATAAACCTGCTTCCTGTGCTATTGGGACAGCCGGGCTGCAAAGGATCACTGGACCAAAAGAGAATGGCCACCGAGGGAAACCTTGACGCCAGGTGACAGGAACATCGTACGTGAACCACTTGTACCGAGAGAAAACATCATCTTACCTCCACTACACATAAAACTTGGTTTGATGAAACAATTTGTGAAGGCCCTGG
The DNA here is from genome assembly GCA_015478945.1 of Trachelipus rathkii. Taxonomy (NCBI): domain Eukaryota; kingdom Metazoa; phylum Arthropoda; class Malacostraca; order Isopoda; family Trachelipodidae; genus Trachelipus; species Trachelipus rathkii. The sequence continues at coordinate 5,416 of JABUQX010017827.1, forward strand.
ACAATGATGGTGAATGCTTCCGCTATATATGCTCAACGTTTCCTGGTCTGAGTGACGAGAAGAAAAAAGCTGGGATATTTGATGGCCCACAAAATACGGACACTCCTCCGTGATGCTGCCTTTGCTACAACAATGACTGTGTTAGAGGCAAGAGCGTGGAATGCTTTTTCAGATGTAGCACAGAATTTTCTGGAGAACAGGAAAGCCGAGAACCACTAACATTGTACAAGAACTGCTAGACAGTTTTCATTCTCATGGATGTAGAATGAGGATAAATTGCACTACTTATATTCTCACCTAAGAAAATTTCAGGCCGGATAACCTAGGCGATGTTAGTGATGAGCAGGGTGAACGCTTCCATCAAGATCTAAAGTTCATGGAAGGACGTTACCAGGGCAAGTGGGATTTCAATATGATGGCCGACTATTGTTGGAGCTTGATGAGGGATATTCCAGACGCTATGCACAGTAGATCGTCTACGAAGAGAAAGTTACTACCATCGTAGGTATGTTTACATTAACTAAACCCATTCCTTCTGTTACATTCATTGTTGTCCCATATTACTCTTTATTCATAGTTGTATTATATGTTTAACATATATCTATCAAAGACATGTATCATATCATTGCGATTTGTTTCTCTCCCTTCATATATATAATATATATATATATATATATATATATATATATATATATATATATATATATATATATAATATATATATAATATGTTTATCTTCTCCTTTATCTATATATACTATATATATATATATATATATATATATATATATATATATATATATATATATATATATATATCACTATATTATTCAGAAATGCTCTTGTATAATTTAAAAATAACAAAATTTTACAAATCTGTGTTAACACACAATATCTCACAAATGCGATGTGGATAATCAAACCGATACAGGAATTTTGGAATCAGCAAACATCAATAATCAATTGCCGAAACCCCGTCCAATGAATTTCATGTTTACCAGTGTTATTAAAAAGTAATAAAAAAAATTAAATTAACTATTTCCTACCTATAGCAAACCATTCACATATTAAGAATAATTAAATGAAATTGAAAAAGTTTCGTAGTTAAAGATATTAAACTAAACCTTCATTTGAATAAGCTCTAAGGTTAAAATGAACAACATTAGCAGTTCTCCATTTTCAGAGGGATAACCTATTTCTTGTGGCTTCATAAACATTTCCTCCTGTTCTAAATATTCTTTCACTTTCGACTGATGACAGTGGAGCTGAAAGGTATTTTATTGCTAGTTTTTTTCAAATTCATAAAACTATTTCCTGTGTTTTTCCACCAATTGAAGGAAATATCATTGTCTTCACTGGTCAAAGTAAGGCAAACTTATATATTTTGTTTATTTCTTGATTGTAATTCCGTATGTAGCCTTTTTACTTTTATGTACAATAATCACATCGTCAGAAAGAATGGGACTTTCTTTTTTCAGCGCTCACTTTCTTTTCTGTATGACGATTTTGATGCCACAATTTCTTTAAAACAATCCCTTAAAGAGTGAAAATGGAACCTTTCAGCTTCACTTTCCCCATTACGTGAATCATCGTCAGCAGAAGAGTAAGGAGCTAAATTTTCATGCATTTCCTTCCCCATGCCTCAACGACAATATTTTTTACTGATTCATCTGATCCATGTTGAAGAATTAGCTTGAATCGCAGATCTAAGAAATAGCTACACAACAAAGATTTATCACAGAAACTTAGAAAGTCTTTTTCTACTGATTTCTTAAGCTCTTCACGAGTGTAATTTATTCCACTGAAGCTTTTGCTTTTTAATTGCCTTATTTAAAAAAAGATTTATTGCTAAAAGGGAAGGGATCACTTGGGCGACTGTTACTTCACGTTTAATGGCCTGTTTTAGTGATGTTGTCAAATGGCTTAAGGAAATGGAATAATTTTGCCACTGAAAATCAGTTAACATTTTCTGATTGCATTCAGCAGCGTACATGGATAGGGGAACTTTTTGTTCAAGCAATTTTTTAAAGCATATCATAGTTTGTTCCAGCGTGTGAAACGTCTTTGAATTAATTTATGCTGTTTTACATTCAGCTGCATATCTGTAAAGTTTTCAGCTTTGCAGCTGCCGTTGCTGAATGGTGAAAATGGGAGGATATGCTTTTGCAAGTAAATAAAATATCTTTAACAAACTTCTGACATAATATTGAATCGTGAATGCATAGTTGCAACATGTGAATAAAACATGAATTGATAGCAAGCCACTCTCCCTTATACCAGCTACCATGTTTGGTCCATTTATCCCCGTATCACTAAATGAATTCCATTTTTGGAATATTGAAAAATGTCAAGGCCACTTATAGGATCTGACAAATGACAAAGATTTTCGTCATATTGGTTTAAAAATTTGGCTATATTTTTATTTTTTGGAAAAAAAGTTTCTAAAAATTTCGATTTTAAATTGAAATAACTTCCCTTATGTTGACGTAATTTATTGTTTATAAAGCTCAATATTCGGCCGAATAGTTCGGCCAAAAGCCGAATACCGAATATTCGGCTTTTTGGCCGAATAGGCCGAATACCGAAATACTTACCGAATATTCCGGACATCCTAATATATATATTAATATATATAATATATATATATATATATATATATATATATATATATATATATATATATATATATAATATATATATATATATATATATCTATATATATATATAATATATATTATAATATATATATATAATATATATATATATATATATATTAGTTATGGGACGATTAATCGTCAGCTTCAAAATCAAATTTTTTTTCTCAATCGTCATCGTCAATTTTCTGCCGATTAGCCGATTATTTTGCCGATTAGGTGAGGAAATATTACACCAGAAACTGGAGAAAGATTGTTTCTGCATTATATTTTAAGAGCTCTAAATTAAAAAGTACTTAGAATTGTTGTATGTCTGTCCATGTTCTCACATATTAATTTTTAAAATCAAATGTTTTGAAGATACTTATTATGCTTTAAAAATACATAAAATAATTAAGTTGAAATATAAGGAGCATGAATGATTTTAATATTTAATAAATCATTATTTTATTATTAATCAAAGAGATTATTCATTATTATTATATTATTATTATTATTATTTATTATTATTATTATTATTATTATTATTATATTATTATATTATTATTATATTTTATTATTATTATTATTATGAATATTAATATTAATATTAATTTATTATTATTATTATTATTATTATTATTATTATTAATTATTATTATTATTATTATTATTATTATTATTATTATTATTATTATTATTATTATTATCATTATCATTATCATTATCATTATCATTATCATTATTATTTATAATTAATAATTATAATTTTATATAATTAAATAATTATAATTTTAATTATAAATATAATTATATTGTAATTGATAATTGTTAATTATAATTATAATTATACATTATTATTATTATTTATTAATTATTATTTATTATTTATTATTATTATTTTATTATTATTATTATTATTATTATTTAGAAATTAGGAACAAAACCAAGATGTTAATAAATAGCAGGAAAACTTCTATTAGGGATGGGCCGGATAGTGAATTAGCCGGATACCGGATATCCGGCTGGAAGTTAAAACTGGATACCGGATATCCGGCAGTCTGTTATATAGCTTCGGGCAGGGTAAAAGACTTAATAATAAAATATATATTATATAACTATATTATATATATATATATTATATATTAGTATATATATATATATATATATATATATATATATATATATATATATATAATTATATATTATATATATATATTTATATATATATATATATATATTTTTCTCAATTAAATAGCACGCGGTAAGTACTACAAGTTTTATGTTAGATTATCTTTATTCTAGAGAGTTTTCTTATTTTAAAATATAATATATTAGGGTATAAATTCTCAAATAGAATTTCACTTTTGAAAAATGTGAGTTTTTTTAACTTTGTTATAAAATGAAAAGTTATGGACAGATTTTAATTATTTTTTTCAGTGTATACAGTTGAGTATGTTAGCTTTAAACTGGCAAAGTAATTTTTGTTCCAAAATGATAGTGGTTAAATTCCGCTGGGCCTAACTCGCCCGATCACACCCCCCATAAAATTGATGATGGGGTGAATGGGCACCATTGTTATTCTTATTTTAAGTAGCTCCATATATATATATTATATATAAATATATATATCACTTATATATAATATACTACTATATATATATATAATAATATATATATATAGTAATATATATATATTATATATATTATGGGGAGGAGTAGCACTAGGCGAAATTCGGTGAGGGTGTAAAATTTTATAAACTTCGTGGCTTTGTATATGAGGAATTTTGTCCATATACCATATACACAGAGTTTTAGAAAATTTCGGAGAGGAGTGGTTGCTTTGTCACCTAAACCAGAAATGCTATAAAAACATGATTTGTATGTCATTGCCATGGGGCTCACGGAAATTAAAATCGCAATTTTTATTTTATCACACCGAAAAAAAAAATTTGTAGACTCATCGTAAGTTAATTATAGACACAAGCAAACAGGTAATATAGGAAGCTATTTTTTTTCTTGAAGAAAGTCTAGGTGGTAGGGAAATATTTTCAAATTGATATCCTTCTCTCTATTAAAATTCTAATAATTATAAGATTATTTGCAAACATATTTGAGAGATGGAGCAATACCGAAATTTTTACCGATACAGAGTACCGATACCAAACTTTTCAGTTTGGTTGATACCGATACCAAAAATTGCCGATACCGATAACAGTTTTATCACGTTCAAAAACAATTAAGCAATGTTTAATAATATGGTTAACAGCTACTTCTCAATTTTAAAATTTTATTTAAAATTGATTAAATTTCTTATTTAAAAATGGGATTTTGGTATCGGTGTCGGTTATTTTTACCGAATACTGATACTATCAGGATTTGTCCGATTCCGATACAATTTTCGATACTGCGAAAAATTCCCGATACAGAGTACCGATACAAAAGATAATTATAATTACCGAAACCGAAACTTGACTACATCCCTACATATATATATATAATATATAATATATATATATATATTTTAAACATATTTGATTTATTATATCTATTATATTATATATATATATATATATATATATATATAAATATATATTATATATATATATATATATATGCTTCATTTTATAAAATTTTTTTTTTATATTTTTAATATTATTTGAATTTATAATGGCAGTTTGTAATGAACAGAACATGTAAAAATACTTTTATTTTCTCATTTATTTGGGATATTTTATTTATCAACTAATGGAAAGTATTGGAGAATTTAGAGAATATTAATGGTCTTTCTCCCCCACCCCTCCTATTATTGGTCTTAATCTACCGTATATATAATATATATAATAATATATATATATATATATATATATATATATATATATATATATATTATATATATTTATATTATATATACTATAGAATATAAATTTGTATATTTATATTCTATATTATAATATAATAAAATTATAATCTAATTAAAAATTAAAAATATTATAATCACGTAATAAAATAAAAAATATATAATATTTTTAATAATATTAATTATATTATAAATTAATATAATAAATATAATTTTTTATATGAATAAAATAATAATTTAAATTAATTTTATATAAAATAATACTTATTATATATATTAATAATTATAATAATTTAAATTATATTAAAAAATAGATTAACCAAAGTATAATATTCGATTAATATATGGACAACAGAATAATAAATTAATAATAATAAATATATATTTATATAAATTAATTATAATTTTAAAATACATTATAAAATAAACGATTAAATTATAATTATAATAAATAATATTATATATATAATTTTAATTAATAATAATAATATATAAATTAATTTATTATTAATAATTAATATTAATAATATAATAATATTAAAATTATATATATATAAAATAAATATATTAATATAATATATGATATAATATAATATATAAAATATAATATTATAATAATAATAATATAATAACTTTTAATTAAAATATTTTATATTATAAATAAATTATATATTATATTATATATTTTAAATATAAATATAAATATATAATATATATATATATATATATATATATATATATATATATATATATATATTATATATATATATTATATATATATATATATATATATATATATATTTATATATATATATTATGATATAATATATATATATATATATATATAATATCGTCTAAATTTTGTACATCACTCCTAGTTTTTTTCTCTTTCTTATTTTCTCTTTGTAGGAAGTTTTTATTTTTATGTAGTGACACTTGTTGTTTGTTTTTAATGTTGGCATTTATTCATTTAAAGATTTTAACCGAGATTCTAGGTGACATCTGGCGGTTTTTTTTTAGCATATGTGGTGTAGCTTTCGCCTGCGGTGATAGGAAACTCGGCTTTACCTAATAATAATTAATAATAATATATAATAATAATAATAATAAAAATAATAATATGATAATATAAAAATGGTTAATAATATAATAATAATAATATAATAATAATATAATTGATCGAAGCAAGAATTTGGTAACCTTCACAATTTTATATGTTCTTCAAAATAATTTTTTTTCTCTAAAAAGGGTTGAATTATTATTTATACACTCCCTGTTGATCTGAATTTCACTTTTCTTTGTCTAATAAGTTCATAACTAATAGACTTATTATAAGGCAGTCGAGTTAAACAGTTAAGCTACGTTGAAAGCGATGAAAAGACTCATTTTTAGAAACCTAGAAATGTTTACACTTTTGTGATTCAATCTGAAATGGATTAATTGTGAGCTTTAGGAAATGTTATCCGCCTAAGAATAGGCCGAGGCTGAGACTTGCTTACGATCACTATCATTAATGGCATTCCTTTTACTACTCAATTCATGAAATTCTGCATGTTACAATCTAGATTGTTTTGCCTCAATGGGGCTAAATACGCGGCTTTGATAATTCGGAATTGAAGCCAAGAAATATTATTTGGTTTCGTGGCAGTCGAATGATCAAGACGTTGGATTATCGTTCTCGTTCGCAACAAGCGTCGGTTCGAATATCGGTAGCTACATTTGATTTTTTATTTTTTTTTATGTAATGATTTGCATTTGTTTTGTCTTATGGTGCATATTATAAGCATAAGCCTAAAGTGGAGTTTTGGAGCATGATTAAAAATCCTGTAGGGTTAATTTTTAACACTTTTCGGCTCTATAAATTTCCTTATTCTTCATTACAATTTATTTCAAAAATCACACACAAATTAAAACGATTTTGAACATGGTTCTGCCTAACTATACTCCTTATAATCAAAATAATAATAATAATAATAATAATAATAATAATATTTAATATAAATAATAAATAAATAATACAAAATATAATTATAAACTAAAATTATTTAAAACAAGTTTCGACATTCCATTAAAAGATTTCAATGCTCTCGAATAATAATATAATAACAATAATAATTAATAATAACAATAATAATAATAATAATAATAATAATAATAATAATAATAATAATAATAATAATAATAATAATAATAATAATAATAATAATAATAATAAAAGCCATTACAGGGCAAGATCCTTCGGAACTTAAAATTGTTTTCTTTCTTCTGACTTCTCCTCTCGCAAATTGATGATAGGAATTGGCTAGTATGTTCTTTTCTTTGATAAAAATTATAAAAAAAAGTTTTGTAAACAGACCTTACAGCTGTTTACAGGTGATGGGTAATTATTTATAATGGACTCTAAAAGGCTGGAGCCGGAGTCAATTATTTTATAATGATGGAGCGGTTCCACAGTGCTGGGAAATATACTAAAAGTTAGAAACATATGCGAATGTGAATGCAGATATAGACGCAGATGTCGGATGTGCATTTATATATAGATGTCTGCAAACTGCAGATACGAATGTTGCCACCAATTATAATCCTCTACTTTTTTTTAAATGTTGGAATGTGAAATATTCTTCTGACGTGTATAGTGTGGGATGTGGATGTAAAGTAAATGCAACTGCAGATATAACATCCACGTTTTAATTTTAAATACTACAAAAAAAAGTATTTTATTAACAATGCACGTACGGCAATTACGTGGAAAAGAAAACAATGACATTCTCATTGAATGTAAAATTCTCAACATTTAAATTGCAAAAAAAAAATCTTTAATAACGTTTGAACATCGTAAATTAGAACAATAGAATCTGCTTGGCAGAATTACGAGTATACGGGAGTGGAATTAGAAATAATAAGAATACTACAATAATAATAATAATAATAATAATAATAATAATAATAATAATAATAATAATAATAATAATAATAATAATAATAATAATAATAATAATAATAATAATAATTAAAAACGAGGCGAGCCTCAACATTCCAGAACATATTTTTACATTTTTTTTTTTAAATTTGTCGAATATAACTTATTTAAACATCTGAATTTAAATTTTTCAGTTTTATTTTAATAAAAAAATTATTTTCCTTTTTAAAATTTAATATTTTAAAAAGGAAAAAAAGAAAAGTTTATTTTACTCTCGATTCATTCTTATTGCAACTGAAACGTGGGTTATCGTTTTATTTCTGAAAAGGAGGTTAAAATTCTTTAGTGTGTTCGTTTAAGTTACTGAGCGTATATTTAAATACATACACTGTCATCTTTGAAGTGTAAAGAGTTCAAAAAAAAACATGTAGTGAAATGTTGTGAAAAGATCATTACTAGATATCGCCATTTCCTCGGCACGTAAAGGAAATCTAGTGTAAAGAAAAAATACATATCTTTGTACGATAATCTATATATATATATAATATATATATATATATATATATATATTATATATATATATATACTATATATTATATATATATATATATATATATATATATATATATTATATATATATATATATATATATTATATATATATATATATATATATATATTATATATATATATATATTTAAAATATGGATAATTGTGCCTCAGCAGCCTTGCTTTCCTTTTTCCCATGGAAAACTAAAACATCTATAACAATTTTATAGAAATTTGCTATTTCCTATAAAATGAAAGTTGTCTTCTGATCCTCAATAGAAAGTCAGTGCGGTAAGCAAAAGATCTTTTGCGTTTTTTTTTGTTTTGTTTTTCGAATTAGAGCACTCTGTAAATTTTGACTATTCTCTGTCATGTGATCTTTCCTTCGGTCCTTTTAAATCCGCTAAATTGTCGATTTCTGCGTCATGGCAGATTAAAAAATCCCAACTAATTGTTTCGGATCCTTATGCTTGATTCGTGTTAGAGGTGTAGTAAAATTGAAGGTATCTTTCTTGAATTCTGGATTTGCTCATTCGACGAGAAAGTGACAAGCAGCCAGGATACATTCACTTCCAAAGGGACATTTCACGGTATCATTCGCAAGTAAAGGAAAAATAACAAGAGC
>JABUQX010017827.1:20000-22500 GCA_015478945.1 Trachelipus rathkii
TGTGTTGGCACCAAGTTGGAGTCGGTGGTAATTAAGTAATAATTATGTAATTGAAGATTTTGTTTCGTGAGGCGTGACATTCTTGTTTCTGTTAGCCATGTTTTTGAAGTTGGTTGATGATATTGTTCGTGTCAGGTTGTGGGCCGTGTTTTAGGTTATGGTGTGCAGTGGTTAGTGGTGGATGTCATTTTGCGGGGTGTTATGACTTATGTGATCCTGTGTTTGTGGTTTGTGGTAGATCGGCCGTAAGTAGGTTTGAATAGTGTGGGGGAAATTAGTATTGCGCCTTGTGGTAGCTCATCTTTCCTTGTTTGGTGTTTACTGTTCCGGATTTTTGTCATTGTTTGTTGTATTGTATTTGTGCTGTTCTTCCTGAAAGAAAGTTGGAAATCCATTCCTTTAGGTTAGTGGGGATGTTAGAATTTTGTTATTTGGATCAGTTGTGTTTTGGGCACTGTATCGAATGCTTTGTTGATGTACGATTCTATGATTATTGTTTTATGAGTTGGCTTTGAGTTTAGGCCGTTGATTGTGGTTGTTTAATGTTTGTAAGTGGCGGTTGTAGTTGAGTGTTTTGGTTTGAGCCGTGTTTGGAATTTGTGTTTGATGATGTGTGGTTATTTTGTTTAGTATTTTTTTTTTCTATTAGTTTTTTTTTTTTTTGATAACAGAGAGATGGGGCGATATGAAGAATGGGGGTCAGAGGGGTCTTTTCTGGTTTTTAATTTGGGTATGATGATAGCTTTTTCCCAGATAGGGAGAAATGAAATTTAGGCTAATGATGCTGTTATATACTGTTTGTGCTAATTGTGTTAAAGCTGTGTTCCTAGGTGTTTGAGGCGTTTGTTTGAAATGATATTGTCTGGGCCAGTTGCCGGTGAGTTTTAAAGTGGTTTTTGCTATGTTTTCTAGGTCATTTGTGGTTATTTCTATTGTTGGGATCGTGTTGAGGTTTTTTTTTGAGGGCTTTGAATAATTTTCTTTTTTTTAAGGGTGTGTGTGTTTTTACTCTGCTTATATATATAAATATATCATATATATATATATATTTAGTATATATGTATATATATTTATATTTATATATATATATATATATATATATATATTATAATATATATATATATATATATACTTTTTATATATTATATATATATAAATATATATATAATAATAATTTAATATTAATTAAAGTCGACAAACGATGTTTGAATTTTATGGATAGTTTTTATTTCAAAAAAATTCTAAGTGTAATTTTATTAACTTTTATGACAATATTTGTAATAAAATATTTTAGTCACTGATATTTTAAGTTTTATAATATATATATATACTATATATAAAGGTAGATATTACGTTATAGTCTTCTATATTTTATAAGATTTATATATAGGTATATATATATATATATATATATATATATATATATATATATATATATATATATATATATAATATATATATAATATATATATAATATATATTGGATAAGACTAGATATCCGTGATCTTATGCATTGCTGATGCCCTCTGTTTAAAATCCTCCTATATATGTGAATGCACTCAGGAAATAACTCAGTGAAGCCAATGCTACTATATTATATATATTATATATATATATATTATATATATATATATATATATATATATATAATATATAATATATATATATATATTATATATATTTTATATATCATATATATATATATATATTATATAAAAAATATATTATTAAATATTATAATATTAAATAATATATATTATTAAATAAAGTTTATAAGTAGGGTTGGCCACTCCACCTTGTGCGGTGAGTGTTGCGCTCATTTTGGTGGGGTGCGGTACACAATTTCAGTGTCCCGCTGCAGTGCGTGATGCGGTATGTTTCGGTGCGGTGCGTAGAGTACCGTTGTGCTAATTGTATTATAGTGACGTAGTGCTGTGTGGTTTGAAAAAATTTGATGTGGGGTGCTCACTCCGGTGCGGAAAATTGCGGTGCTCGACCATAGTTTATATGAAATTTTGTTGGTGCGATTGATGAGAAAATACTGATTATTATTTTACTGTTTTTTATCAACTCGCACTGATTATGCTGGTTGTTATGAATTCGAAGGTAATGATTAAGTAAACTGTGAATCGATTTGTGCTCCTTGTGTTTACAATTGTTTTCTTTGGCTCTTCTGTCTTGTGTCTCTATCGAGGACACGTCACTCACGTGCTCTCTAAATCAGCTATACCTATTGAGAAATTTAAACAGCAAATCAAAATGTTTCTTCTATTTTTTTTAGTAATGATATAAATTCGCATACACAAACATACGCATATTAACTCTCTCTCTCTCTCTCTCTCTCTCTCTCTCTCTCTCTCTCTCTCTCTCTCTCTCTCTCTCTCTCTCTTCTTTTTTTTATTTCTTATTTCTTAAGTGACTAATTATAAAGAGTGCTTAGTTGCTCTCTAGGCGATGTTACTTGAATGAAGAAAAGAATCTTCAATGGTAAAATTCTTTT
>JABUQX010017828.1:2500-30000 GCA_015478945.1 Trachelipus rathkii
CTTAGGTCATTTATCAGATATTTGTCCCACATATATCAATTTTCTAAATTATTTTTTATGCATAACACTGGCAACAAAGATTTTTCGGCAAAACATTTGAAGGTCATTTTTTATAGGTAACTTGTTGCCCTGATTTCGAATATGACCTCCGTTTTTCCTAGATTGGCTCTAGTTTTTGAAATACAGGGTGGTCACAAAAAATACATTAATAACAACTAATTATGTTAGGGGTTGTATACGTAATCACAATAAAAACACGAAAGATATATACCAAATTGTTAATGAGTAAGTAAATAAAATGCTAAATTAGTCAAAACATTCAAAATTCAGTATCAATGAAATCACAATTATTGCATTACAAATCGCTGTCCTATATGATTGTCCTTCTGTGTGAGTAAATGTGGACAAGCACGTTGAATGGCGTCCAAACAATAGTTCCTGCCATTCAATGTGTGGTATCCCATCTCCTTGGTAAATTCTTCTTCCATCACTTTGATATCTTGAGGAACCTCTCCCCTTGTCTTCACGTATAACATCCTAGATTAAATCCGCGAAACTATCTATAGTGAAACTATGATAGAAAGTGAACTTTTATGCCCATATTAGCATTCAAAATTTTTTGAAGTCTGAAAGCATTTTATGTACGAGTTCTATCTACATAGTTGGCAGATTTATTGTTGCCCAAAAAGTTCTGAACAACAAAGACAAACTTTTACCAGGCAGATGCTTCAATATCAGTCATGGAATTTATGAAAATGTCATCCTTGATCATTTGCGAATTGAGGCCGCTAAAGTTCCAGCTTTGAGTTTCTCCATACTCACCCCTGGAAAAAATCTGCAATATATTTGAAAACATTCAACATCTTTGTCTAGGGCCCTAACAATTGCTTCATCAGTCCTAGTTTGATTTTGAGTGGTGGGAAAATAATTTTCCCCCTGTCAACGCAGTGGTTCGTTAATGATATTTTGATGCACCTACAGTCATATTTTCTCTAGCAGGCCATGCAACTTTTCCCAGTGGTCTTCTTTAGCTCTACTATCCCACAAGCATATAAAACAAGGGTACTTTTAGTTAATATTTCGTTTTGTAGTAGTTTCTACTTTAAAGTTGATCTTATCAAATCAAACGCATGTAATCAATTTTCCTATATATTTTTTATGCATAACACTGGCCAACAAAGAATTTGCGGCAAAACATTTGAAAGTCATTTTATAGGTAACTTGTTGCCCTGTTTCCGAATATGACCTCCGTTTTCTAGATTGGCTCTAGTTTTTGAGATACAGGGTGGTCACAAAATACATTAGTTGTAACGTAATTCACAATAAAAAACAAGGAAAGATATATAGCAAATTGTTAATGAGTAAGTAATAAATGCTAATAGGTCAAAACATCAATTCAGTACAATGAAATCACAATTATGCATTACAATCGCTGTCTATAGTGAATTTTTTTTGTCTTTCTTTGCAGAATGTGGACAAGGGTCACGTTGAAGCTTCCAACATATAGTCTGTCATCATGTGTGTATCCCATCTGCCTTGGTATCTTTCTTCCATCACTTGATATCTGATGACGTCTCCCCTTGTCTTCACTAAACAACGGCGATTTATCCGGAATCCCACTAGTGACTATGTAAACAAGCGAACGTAAATGCTCATACTGAAACCCAAATTTCATTATCTAAATAGACCACTTGTGTTCATTATATCTAAGCTCCTGCAAGATCATTCTTATATATTTCATATGCCTCTTTCAGTTTTGTTGAGTGACCTATTGAAATCGATGCATAACTATTGCCTGATTGTACAATAAACACACTCAAGCTCTCGTTGAACTAATCCATAAACATCGCCAATCTCTTGTCGGTATTTAGGTTACCCATTTGGAGTAGGAGTCCAGAGATGTTCCTACAGTATAACTAGGTCTTCTTCTTCAATGACATATGGAAGAAGTACTACCTCTCTTGTCCGAAAAAAAGTTATTTTACATTCGGCCTTGAAACAGTTCTTTTCACTTAGTCTAGATGCTAAAAGCTCAGAATCTTGCTGGGAGAGACTTAACTCTCGTACTAACTCATTGATCTCTTCCTGGGAGAACTGTTGCTGTGTAGAAGTACTTTCTTCCATATTCACTACCACAATCTGCACGTGTGTACAACTCAAATCCTGGGATATCTTCTCTTCATCAGACAATGCTTATAGGTCTAGGAGTGTAATGTGAAACACTGGGTGGGGACAAATAGTCAGAGTTGTGGTTACAGGTCGCCTGCCTGATTCCAAATCCGGATACTCAATTTACGTTTCTTGTAACGATTAATACCTTTCACATTAACCAAACAAAAATAAAAGTCACTGTGGTGATTCTTTGGCTCCGCCATACCATAGGGCACACAAAATTTTAAACCTTTTCTTCGTCCATTCTTCCACCTGACGTAGATTTTCGACACACGTTTTACAAACCATATGGGGCAAGACTTATCTTTGTCTCCGAGTTTCATTCCAAAGTATGCCAGATATGCTTGCTTCACCAAAGTTAGTAAATATTTCTTCTTCTGGGTTCTCCTGCAAGATTCACCACATGATGTGCAAATACATTGGGTTTTGCAAACAGCTCTTTCGTGAAGTACTCTAGTGTTCTGAAAATAGAAAAAAATAAAGTATATATAAAGTAAGCCCCTTAAAAAAGAAATAAAACGATTTACTGTAAAATATGCATTAAAAAAGATATTTGGATAAGGAGTAAATCTGGAACACCCTGTATCTCCAGAACTAGAGCCAATCTTGGAAAACTAATATGTCATTTCTGAAATCAGCACACCCGATATACTATGAATTCGATAAAATATCCTTTGACAGCAAAAAAAAATTTTTTTTTCTTTTTTGTTGGGCCAGTGAAATCCATTAACTGAGTAATGACAATCAGATTACTGATTTGGTAAGAGAAGCCATTTGAAGAAGTCGAAAGTTTCCGTGTTAGCTCCGGCCGAACCGGACTTTAAAAAGTCGAGGTTCCGGTACATCCCTAAATATATAGTATATATTATATATATATATATATATATATAATATATATATGTTATATATATATATATATATATATATAATATTATATATATATAATTATGATATATAATATAATATTATATATATATAATAGTATATATATATTATTTATATATATATATATATATAATATATATAATATATATATATTATATAATATATATATATATAATTATATATATATATATAATTATATATAATATATATATATATATATATATATATATTACGTAGAAACTTAAAAAGCATGTACTTTTATTATATAAGTTCTATTATTGATACGTTTTACTTTAAATAAAATGCATGCTGCCAAATTACCGGTACTATGCGCTATTTGTCCAAATTTCACTAAAATAGAATAAACAGCTATCCGAGCAAAGGATAGCGCTATTTATATATCCATGTAATACAAACCTGACCTAACTAATAACGTATAATTTAGTATACATATCGTATCTACATATGAACCTATGAATATATTACCAATGTCTCTCAAGTAACTATAATCAATACTTTAACATAAAATACATCTAATGAGCAAATAACTTAAACATGTAAACCTTTAAATCACCATATATTCTTACCAAGACTGAGCATTACAACATATCTCAACATATCTAAACTATGATAAGTTTGCTAACATTAACAGTGGGTAAATAACCTATCAAAGATTACTAACACTTAGAAACACGCAATAAGACACTACATATGGAACTAATGAATAAGTTCTCTACCTAACTATCATTATGTAGCAAAACTTAACCTACCCCTACTTTTTCCTATTATATCATCAGCAACTAACGTAGTAATATCTAACAAAACCATTAACAAAGTGTCCATCCTATCAAAGAAACAAACATTTTGAACTACGAATTGATGATACCATTATCAAAGTGTCTAGCCTATCAAATATAACATCATTTTGAACTATAGGTAAATGTGGTCATTAACAAAATTCTCTACCAAATGTAACATTACCCCGCAAAACTTAACCTAAGCCTGCGTTTCTAACATATCATCAGCAGCTAACATAGTAATATCTGACAAAACTTGACAAGTATAACCAAACATATCTAAACCTATTAAGCTATGAATAAGTGCTAAAATTAGCAAAGTATTCAACTTATCAAAGCCACGATATTTTTTTCATACACTTTAAATAACAAATTTAACTTAAGTAAAGCTACGTCCTCATGCCAAATTAGTACATAACTCTGACCATTTCCTTCACAGATGTCTGGTACACCCTAACAAACTATCGCACATAACAATACTAGGGTTAATCGAACTTACTAAGTTATGTTACCCTAAGGTCTTATATATACATCTTTTTTCACACATCACCCTATAATTTTTCACATATACATTATTCATTTATGTTAAATAACAAATTTAACTTAATCAAGTTATTGTACTCCTACCAACTTAGTACAAAACTCTAATCATTCCAATCGTAGATGTCTTGTACATCCTATGAAAATAACCTACATAGCAATACTACGGTTATCCCAAATGTGTTACCATATGGTAGTCTCCTTCACTCGTCCTACTAAGGATACTAAAATTAAATATCACGAGTCCCTATTTAATAAATTTCCTAAAGGAATTCATCTTTTCCGCACGAGAAGTTCCATTTGGGATCATGCCCTTGAAAGGGTGTGAATTCCCGTTTGGGAGTCACCCCCAAAGGGGGGTATAAGCAGACATTACTCCTCCGAAGGAGGGGTAAGGCCTCAGCCCGAAGGGGTGAGGTCATAATGCGCTCATTCCTCATTTAATCAATTCTTTTCACACCTAACACGCTCCTAAGATTCTCCATCTGAACACGTTGTACCTTATATCTATACCTCTTATTCCAGACCATAGTTTCACTACTAAACATTAACACAGGTAACAACATACCTTCATGCAAAACCCTAGCTCACACAAGACTTAGTTCCTTTACATTCATCAAGGATTTAATTGCACCAGCCTTCCTCCTACCATTCACAACTTTCCTACTACATTTTGCCTCATCCGTTCCTTTTTCATGCAACATATATCCTAAATATTTAAACTCAGATACTTGTCCCAGTTGTTCACCATCTAACATGACTTCACACCGCGGACTACTCCTCACTCACTACCATAACCTTACTCTTATCAACATCTACTTTCAAACCCCTCCTTTTACTCACCCTGCCATACCCCTCTACCAATCCTCACAAACCCTCTTCAGATTCACCACACATAAACAAATCATCCGCATAATTAAGAAGGCCGCAGTCTACTCTCTTCCATTCTCCATCATTCTAACACCTTCTACTGCCACCCCCACCTCTAATTCTTTCATAACCCTATGCATACACAAATTAAATAACCAAGGAGACATAACACATCACTGCCACACTCCTCTGATAATATTTAAGCAATCACTTTCAACTCCATTTATTCTTACACACGCTTTACTATCGTCATACATACTTTTGATTCCATTAATAAGCCTATCACCAACACCATATATCACTAACACCTGCCACAAAGCTTCCCTATGAATCCTTTCATACGCGTGTTGCAAATCCATAAAACCTAAATACAATTTATCTTCTTCTCTCTCATTTTCCCAATCATTTGTTTCAATATAAAAATTTGATCCACACTCCTCTACCACTTTTAAATGCACCTTGTTCTTCACCAATCAGTCCTTCAGCCACTCGAAGTACCTGTTCGACCAAAATACCACCATAAATCTTCCCTAGAACGCTCATTAAATAATTCCCCTATAGTTCCTACAGTTCCCCTTATCTCCTTTACTCTTATATAAGGTACTATTTCTGCTCTTCTCCAATCACAAAAATTTCTAAAAATAAAAAAATTAAAACAATGAAACAGAAAAAAAAAAAATAAAAATAAAAAACTATAAATACGATATTAAAAAAAAAAAAAAAAAAAAAAAAAAGTTCTTAAAAAAAAAAAAAAATAAAAAACATATGAATATATAAAAAAAAACATATAACAAAAAATAAAAAACAAATAAAAAGAAAAATAAAAAAGAAAGTAAAAAAAAAGAAAAAAAAAAAAAAAAAAAAAAAAATAAAAAAAAAAAAAAAAAAAAAAAAAAAAAAAAAAAAAAAAAAAAAATAAAATTAAAACTATTTTTTTTAGGAAAATAAACAACAAAAAAAAAAAAAAAAAAGAACAAAAAAAATAAAAAAAATATTAAAAAATAAAATAGAAGAGTAAAAAAAAAAAAATAGAAAAAAAAAAAAAAATACAAAAAAAAATAATAAAACAAAAATATATTAATCATAATCAAAAATGAAAAAAAATTAAACTAATAAAAAAAAAACAAATATAAAAAAAAATATAATATAACAAAAAATAAATAAAAGCACAAAAAAAAAATAAAAAAAATGTCAAAAAAGCATAAAAAATAAAAATATCTGTTTTACCAAAAAAAAAAAATTCTGCTCTTCTCCAATCTCAGGGGACTATACCCACCATAAAAGCTTTGTTACACAACTTCCAAATTTATTCAATCACCATCTCGCTTGAATTCTGGATCATTTCACCAGTAAATCCATCTCTGCCTGCAGATTTACAATCCTTCAACTCTCTCACCCAACCCATTACCTCCGTCCTACTATTTACCTCATCCTCAAAATACCTATATCTTCTTGCACCAACAAACCCACATACATTTACTATCACCTCTTCATTACTGCCAATGTTATGCAAATTTTCGAAGTGTTCCCTCCACACTTTTCTCGCATTCATTTCATTAGTTACGAAAGCACCATCCCTATTCTATGCAGATTCCCCTTACTCACATTCTCAATCTTTCGCGCTTCCTTCCAGAAAAGTTTCCTTTTCCCTTGTAAATCCTTATTCATCATACTTCCAAACTTCTCATTTACCTCATTTTTTCTCATACGTATGCAACTTTTAGTCTTCCTTTATTCCTCCAACCAAGAATCTTTTTCACTTTTAATCGCTTGCATCATCTTTACTTTTCAACATTCACTATTGAGATTCTTACTTCCTACTTTAGCACATCCACATACCTCTCTTGCACTACTAACAAAGGCTTCCTTCATTTGTGCCCAGATTTGCTCAGTTTCATCTTGTTCACATTCAACTGATTTATTTGTAAGCGCTCTTAAATACTTTTCCTTATTACCTTGTTCACTTAACGATTTTCACTCTTAATTCTTCCCACTTCCTTCCTTACCTCTTTTCTCTCCATCCAGGCTCTCACTAACTTAATATTACATAAAACAACATATTAATCCGATAATAACATCCCCATCCCTCTCACTAATTTAACATCCCTCACATATTTCAACATGTCCATCTTCACCAAAACAAAACTATCATACTTTTCACTACGACACCATTTCTACTTGTACCAACTCTAGCATACTTATGAATAATCTTGTGTTTGAAGAATGTATTACTTACACACATATTTCTTTCCTCACAGAAATCAATTTCTCTCCTACCATTCTCATTTTCTCCCGTCACCCTAAATTCACCTATTATACCATCCCTTTTCTGCTCATCTATCCAACCTTTTAGATCGCCCAACACAAGCAATCTGAAGCTCCTACTCACCTCATATAAAACGTCATTCATATTATCCAAGAAAGTCGCACTCTCCTAAGCATCACCCTCAGATGAACTGTATGTTACAACCATACATACCTTCACCTTTTTAAACTTAAATTTAACCATTATAATTCTAGTACTCACACAAACAAAATCCACCAGAGCTCTGTGCTACATGTCACTCATCAAAATCGTAACTCCTTCTCTTCCACTCTCATTCCTCTCCACTCCAGCACACACCCACACACACACATTTCATACCACACAACTCATCTTCACCGTTTCCTTTCATCTTTGTTTCAGTCACAGCGAACAAATCAAATTTACCTTTTCTAAATACATCCATCACCTTTCTTCTCTTCTCCTCGACAATTATTTCTCAGACATTCCATGCACCCAAACGATTCATACAATTTCGCCGAAAGATCGCTTACGGCAATCGCGACCATGAGATAAGTGGTAGTGGACAGCTAACCCAGCTACCACTGTCCCTTTAGTCGCCTTCTACGATGCACAGAACATACGATGTGGGCAGTTCTTTCTCCCTCACACATTGGGATATAAGGTAATGTCTGTAAGGTGTTGTTTAGAGGAGGAGTTTGCATGTGAACGTAAAAGAAAAAGGCAAACCATTAGGCACTGGAATGTCATTGGAAATACCCTCCTAAACCAGTGGTTCTCAAACTTTAATTCGCAATGTACCCCTTCTAGTTCAGCA
Source organism: Trachelipus rathkii (assembly GCA_015478945.1). Lineage (NCBI taxonomy): Eukaryota > Metazoa > Arthropoda > Malacostraca > Isopoda > Trachelipodidae > Trachelipus > Trachelipus rathkii. The sequence continues at coordinate 10,866 of JABUQX010017828.1, forward strand.
TCTTGAACCTCGTACCCCCTAGAAATTTTTACTCATATTTTTTTGTTATATATATATATATATATATATATATATATATATAAATATATATAAAATATAAAAATATATTATATAATATATTATATAATATAATATATATAATATATATATATATATATTATATATATATATATAATATATAATATATATATTTTACCAGAGAATTAAAAATTAGTAGGAAGGGTGTGCTTGCATATTCGTTGCTATGTCTTCAGATTCTGGGTGCTGTTTTCGAAGTGGAAATCGTATAATCAGGTTCTACAATTCAATTTTGATCGGAGCTTGGTTTTAATCAAGCACAAAGAGGAAAATCCTTTCTTACACAGATACTGTATGTTGATGGAGACGGTAGAAGTTTTGAGATAACCATCTTTGCAAGTTGAGGATAAGAATTTGGTAAGAGATAATGTATTATAAGCATGCTTAAGAGTAGAGTCATTTAAAAATCTATAAATTCCTTCTCAACGTCTGTAGAAACGTGAAATGTACATCCTACGTTGAAGGGTTTAGTAATTGTAATTTGCTCTGTTCTCTCTATTCTGGCAAGTAAGACTTATTTTTCCTTACAAAGAGAAGATAAGTAAAGTTGCATAAGATTACTGATGTCGGTAATATCATTTTCTCCATCAAGAATTTTCGCAGTATTTTCAAACATGTGAAATTTTACTGATTTCACATTTTTTTCCCACAATTCAAGTTTCATAGTAAATGACTTACATTTATCGATAAAATCAATCAATGTTGTGGATTTCCCTTGCAGTAACAAATTCAGATCATTTTGTCGAAAAAATATGTCACTGAGATATACCAGTTTTAGTTGCCATTGTTTTTGAGTGAGTTTTTCACTGAAATACTTGGATTGCGCCTTAGCATCTCTTGAAAAGAATTCGGACATCTCTTCTCTCAGATTTTGAACTCTATAAGTTACATTTCCTCGCGAAAGCCATCGCACTTCTGTGTGGAAGAGCAAAACTTCATGTTCAGCCTCAAAATCTTGACACAACAAACGGAAAAGGCGACTATTAAGTGAACTAGATTTAATGGCGTTTACCATTTTGATAACATCATTAAGAACATCTCGAAGTTCAGGAGATAATGTCATATGCCAAAGCATACATTGTAAACTTATTACATCAGGGTTCGCATCCTTTAGTTTGCCTATAAATCCAGAACGAATGCCAAGCATTGCCGGTGCACCGTCAGTTGTGCATGCACAGACATTTTTCCAAGAAAGTCCTACGATATCAAAGAATGTGTTGACACATCGCGAGTCGACGAGCATAATAGGTTGCCATGTACTCTTTAACTTTAACAAGTTTAATTCATCCCCTTTTCATTATTTGAAATCTTTCAGTTAGCAGCTTTCATTCAATATATGTAACGCATGATACTACTGTATTAGTGTATTCACTGTATTGATACATACAATTTAAAAGAAATTATTATTATTATTATTATTATTATTATTATTATTATTATTATTATTATTATTATTATTATTATTATTATTATTATTATTATTATTATTATTATTATTATTATTATTTCAACAAGTTAATCGTTTAATGATTTAATTATCTTTAATGACTTTAATCTTTAATCGTTTATACTTTATAATATGAATGGCGTAATTAGATGCATATTTCTACTGACCTTACGTACCCCCTGAAAATCCCTTCCCGTACCCCTGGGGGTACGCGTACCCCAGTTTGAGAGCCTCTGCCCTAAACACGCCATAAACCTAATGGAAGGTACTTCCGTCGCTGCCAGTGCGCTACTCAAACTCTAAATTATATTATATATATATATATATATATATATATATATATATATTATGATATAATATTTAATATATATATATATATATATAATATATATATACAGTATATATATATACGGTATATATATACGGAATATATATATATAATATATAATATAATATATATTATATATTATAATAATATATATATATATTATAATATATATACTATATATATATATATAATATATATATATATATATATATATATATATAATAATATATATATTAATATATATACGAATATATATAATATATATATATATATATATATATATATAATATATATATTATATAATATATATATATATATATATAATATATATAAATATAATAAATATATATATATATAATATATATTATATATAATATATATATATATATATATATATATATATATATATTATATAATATTATATATATATAATATATATATATATATATATTATATATTAGTATATATATTATATATAATATAATAAATATAGTATATATATTAAATAATATATATTATATATATATATATATATATATATATATAATATATATATATATATAATATATATATATGGGACATTTATAAGATGTTGACTCAACATTTATACGGGGGTATATTTTCGATAGAAAAACAACGAATTTCGGGCCTTTTCTTTATTACTGCAATTTCTATTATTATTAGCGTTATTTGCATTTTTAGTTTTTAACCTCTTGAAAAAGATTTTTTATATATTATATTAATTATTATTATTATTATATAATTATTATTATTATTTAATATTAATATATATTAATTATTATTTAAATTTAGGAATTTAATTTTTTTTCTAAGGTCTTTCATTTTTTTTGATTTTCCAAAAACCCACTGAATTGGGTTTTTATTTAAAAAAAACCTCCCCCCCGGACCCGCGAGCTTGCGAGCCGGGGCACCCGCTCTGCGGGGGACGGGGGGGATGGATATAGAGGGGGGGGGCCGAAGGCCCACCCCGGATCAAAACATACAATCATAAAAAATATCAAATATCACCATTTAATTATTGTCAAGGGTGTTTCCACAACTTTACGTTAACATTCATCAAATTTAAACGAAATAAATAGCCTAAGCCACGGCCCAAAGCTCTTCATTTTTATATAATATAGGTGTGAAGCACAAAAAAATAAATGTCATTTTTCTTTTAATTTTTCTTAATATTAAATTAATTAAATTTGAAAATCCAGTATTTACTAATGTATTTAACCTCAAAACATTGAAATTACGTTACATTTTTTATTGATTTTCGTTCCTGGAGTCAACATCGTATAATAGCCTATATATATATATATATAATAATATATATATATATATATATATATATATATATATATATATATATATATATATATATATATATTTATATATAATATATATATATATATATATAGTATATATATAATATAGTATAGAATTTAAAATTGTCGAGCACCGAAACTGTTCGCTGCACCGGACCGCAACAGAGTGAGTTCACCACCAACATGCACCGCCGCCGTACCACACCTCTATATTACAATGCTTCACTCGCACCGTCCCGGTGCGTCGGGTAACCGTAAGTGTAACGCAATATTATAAATATATAATATATATATTATATATATATATATATATATAATATATATATTATATATATTATATAATATATATATATATAATTATATAATTTATTTGGTATATTGAAATTGTGGTGTTGGTATGTTAATATATATGTAATGTATAAATTGTGTGAAGGATTTTTATAGTTAGGTTATTATTGTATATTTATTGTATATTATATATGTTTTATTTTATGATATATATATATAAATATTATATATATAATATATAATTATATTATATATATTATTATATATATTTATTATATATATTATATATAAGATGATAAGTTTCGGATATAATAAAATTTATACTTTTGATTTATCATCCTTCTTCGTTCATTTAGAAGACATAAAACGCTCACTTCTTTCCTTAATGATTTTTTGATCATTAAAATGCGATTTATTTTCGGGTCTGAATGAGCTCTGCTTTTATATTAGTGTTGTTGCGTTTGCAGCTCTCTAGGTGTGTGTGATGTATGTGTGTGTGGTGTGTGTTGTGCGTGTGTGATGTGTGTGTGTGTGTGTGTGTGTGTGTGTGTGTGTGTGTGTGTGTGTGTGTGCTATGTCCGTCTCTTTTCGAAGTTTGTGAGCGTGTGAATAATTTCCGATTTTGAATGTGCAGAAAATATGCTTTAGATATTAGAAGAAAATTTTCCGAGCAATTAAAATTGAAGATCGTCGTCTGATTTTTGCGGAATAAAATTAGGTTTCTTTTTATTTTAAGATTTGCTTTTAAAGTCTGAATAACAAGTAGTTGCTTGAACATAGACACTCATCGTAACACATATACTTATAGATTTAGTATAGACTATTGGTCTAAAGTAGGGTTGGCCGAGCAACTGAATTTTTCAGCACCGCACCGCACCGCACCGCACCGCGCCCGGACAATGTAATTGTGCTTCGGGTAATTGTTTCCATTAAAATTGTTAACTAATTTGTTTCTAATTAATTATAGAAGAAATATTTTTTTTATTAATGTACACTTAAAAAATAGGGCTGAGAAAGCAATTTAAATAAAATAGAAAAAGTTAAATTATTAAAATATCAAATAAAAATTCATTGATGATTGGAGTAAAAATGGGCAATGATCCGGCTAGTAAAAATTGCAACATATTGATATTTGAAATATCGATATTTTGATAACTTTTGATATGTAGAGAAATAGTAAAATCACCAATTCTCACGGTACAGGAAGCGTAGCCACTCATTCACACATTTTCCACATTTTTTAATCACATTCTCACATGTACTGTACTGGTAAAGTCTGGAAAGCTATTCCTTATCCTATTTCCCCAATTTCATTTGACTTATATGCATTTATTCGTTGGTGCTCAAACAATGGAGGGATGAAATTGCTTGGTGAAAGTGCAGAGTTCCATTTCTGGTTGGATCCTAAACAGCAAGTTCTAGAATAGGGCAATTTCCGAGAGGTAAGAGCTTTTAAATGTCGGCCTCTGATCTGTATTTGGGAATGGATTACCCAATCCCAATGGATTTATGTAGTCATCTGACCTTTCACTACCTGAAGTAGTAAGGAGAGTAGTGAGTAAGGTGATGAAAGGAAACGAAATCGAAAATGTTAAACATTATAAATATTTTGAAGAATATTTTACAATGGAATAAGAAATACCAGATAGAGTTCTGATAGGATAACTCATCACGGTAAGAAATCGTGCCATCACTAGGAACTATTAAATGGATATGGTAGTCAAGAGGGTAACACACGATAGTTTATTGGTTCCTATTCTGCCATATGAAGGTGAAACCTAGGGAGTAGTATGGGGGGCATATTGGCATTCGGGCTGATCAGGCTCGGCCGGAGTTGAGCCTCAGATCCGAATGTCAATACAGGCATATATTTTAATGACTCATGTACCTTCATGGGTATTTTTTAGCATTTTTCTTATATTTCAAGCATTTTTTATCATTTTTCTTATATTTCAATCACTTTTTAGCTTTTTTCTTATATTTCAATCACTTTTTTAGCTTTTTTCTTATATTTTAGGCTTATTTTTATCCTTTTATGTATATTTCTAATGACTTGAACCTCGTGCTGATCAGGCTCGGCCCGAGTTGAGCCTTAGATCCTAATGTCAGCCCAGACATACATTTTTAATGCTCCATTCTGGATGATTTTTTTTTTTATAAATCGTTTTTTTTCACTAACATCGTTAGTTATTTTAAGCTGTGTATTGTATGTAACTACCTACGACGCATTAATCCAGTTATTACCTCGCGTGTTTCCTGGCTTTTTTTTATGACTCACGATCACCTTCCTGCGCCCAGTGTTACATGTTTTTATATATCTAAACTAGAGTTACTTATTGTCACTTTGTTTATTTCATAATGCGTTTCGTACTTGTTAAATTCATCATAATTTATTTCTTCGTCATTCTTTGAATTGCAAATCCATCGTCGCCATCGTCGGGGGAGTCGCGTTAATCGTTTTTAGCAAGCCCCGCAATCGTTGCTTGGCAATCACCGTTGTTGTTTCCTGCATCATCGTCATTCCCATTTTTCCGCAAGTACCGAACACTGCGTCGCATCCGCCACCTGCACACTGCCGAAATCGTCTGTTTGCTGCTTCGCTATCCTCTGTTTTCTATTACTTCATCTAACCTCATGGCCTGTTTTAAATCGAAATATGTCTGTTTATTTCACGTAGTATCATGATGTATTTTTCACATATACGTTCACAAACAGGTATCTATATAGTAAAAGACTGCGCTAGGTCTAAATTACAAGCCCTACTCAATGTTTCAAATATCCCATTTAGGCTTATATATATAGTATATATATATATAGTATATATAAATAGTATAATAGACTAAACAGCTATGTATGTATTTTTATATATATATATTATATAATAATATATATTATATTATATAAATATATATAATATATATATATATATAATATAAATATATATATATATATATATAAATAAAATATATATATATATCTATATATTATATATTTATAGTATATATATTATAATAAATGATAAAAAAAATTATAATATATATATATTATATATATTATATGGCTATTTATAAGTGGTTGAATCCAGGAGTCGAATAATCAATAATTAATGTATTCGTTATTTTAATAATTTTAGGGTGAATAATTAAATTTTGGGGTAAACTAACCTAACTTAGCCTAACCTAACTAAACCTAAACTAACCTAATCTTACCTACCAAAACCTAACCTAAAATTAATCTAAACCTATAAACGGAGTCAACCACTTATAAATGTCCAATATATATATGATATATATATTATATTAAATATATATATAGCTATATATATATATATATATATATATATATATATATATATATAAGTATATATATATTATTTCAAAGAGAAGTTGTTGTTTTTCCATCTAGATCTCTTTGATACGTGAGCTCAGTAAGCTTATAACGTCACCACCTACCTTCACATGCTTGCTCTCTGTTCTCTGTGGTCTATGCGGGATAGGGTTTCACTGAATTCCCCCATATCCTCTAGGGCTCTCTTATGCTCTTCTGAAGGTTTCACAGGTCTTCCGAACCCTTTGTCTCTGAGTGAGGTGTCACCATTAATCATTTTTATACTACTACGTATCCGTGTATAGCACATGCGTTTGCGCATACATGTATATGCATCGTGCGTTTTGCGCAGTCCCATCTTCCAATACGCGCCTCATCCCACCCGCAAGGAATAACAATGGAATTGCGGGAATTAAAAAGTGACCTCCTCCAGTCACTGGTTGACCGAACTGGAACTCGACCACTGACCACTTTAGGAAGTTATAGTATAACATTGAGCTCGCTAAATGGCCGTTTAATAACTTCAAACTTTGGTAAATCATATAAAGATTTAATGCATAGCAAAAATTGGAATCAGTTACATAGCTTTTCCCAAATTTAAATCTGGAAATTTTATAAGCAATTTTGCAATTTTTTTTTATAAAAATAAAATAATATTATTTAAAAAATATATTATAAGTGCACATGAATATAGATATAGATGCTTAATATATATATATATATATAGTATATATTATAGTAATATAAATAACTATATAGAGAAGAGAAGAGAGAGAAGAGAGTAGAGAGAACAGAAGTAGAGAGAGAGAGAGAGAAGAGGAAGAAGAGAGAGAGAGAGTGAGAGAGGAGAGAGAGAGAGATAGAGAGAGAGACGAGAGAGATGAGGATTTCATCTGATTTGCATATGTTTTCCGAAACGACTTGTTTAAGTATATATATATATATAATATAATAATATTATATATTATAATTATATAATAATATATATATATCATATATATATATATATATATACTATATAATAATAATATTATATAATATAATATAAATAATGAGAAAAGAGACCGCTATATCTCATTACCACATAGACACATCATACACACATAATACAACACAAACACCCAACCGACGAACGACATACATATACTACATACCTTACACATTAAATCACCCACCACTCCACAATACACAGCACACACACGCAACACACTATATTACACACAACAAAACTCACTCAATTGTACATACGCACCCCACAACGACCACACATCACATATATATTATATAGTATTATTATATAATATATATAATAATTATATTAATATTATATTATATATATATATATATATATATAGATATATAATATATGATAATAATATAATATATATAATATTATAATAATATATATATATATATATATTATTATATATATAAGTATGTTATATTATATATATATATATTATCTATATATATATATATATAATATATATTATATTATGATATATTATATATATAATATATATTATATGATATGATATATAAGTATATATTATTATATATGGTATATAGTATAGTTAGTATATTAGATGATGATTGAATATTATTTAGTATAGGTAATTTAATATATATTATATATAGTATAAATATATAATATAATATATATTATGTAATATACTATATATATTTTTCATATAATTTAAATTAATATATTTTATATATATATAATTATATATATTTATATATATATATATATATATATATATATATATATTATATATATAATATAATATTTTTACTTAAAATAAAAATGAGTCATGGATCAAGGAACGATATAAGAGGAGCGTTCGGGACGAAGCCCCATATTCGACTCATTCACATTGATGAGTAGATACTGAGATCAATGTAGTTACCACGCTTCCAAAACGCACGGAAAACGCTGAGCAATAACATAAAAATTAAGTAAATCTATTTAGCTCATGTAAAATTATATAAAATATTGAAAAAGAATGAGGAAGGAGGAAGGAAGAAGGAAGAATGAGAAGCTGTATTATAATGCAATTGATGATTGTAATAATCTATTTGTTTTACTAAAATTTAAGAAATTTTTAAATAAAGTCGTAGCAAATGAGTGCACTGTTATGTATCGTGTACATGCAACAGGTGTGATCCGGAGGCATTAAGTTTAGTAAACATACACTAGCACGATTATATATGTTTTCAGTGATGTAGAGCACAAATAAACATAGTTTTCAATGCTCTTAAAGGATCTAATGACCCTCATGAATATGGATGAACCTTAAATACGTAATTTGGTCTTAAACTGAAAGTTTAAAAACTTAAAATTTAATTACATAGACTTATGCTCAACAATAGCTTTATATTACCAATATATGAAACTTAACAGAGAATTTAAACGACACTTTCTTAATCATACACAAAGGCCGCAAAATATAGCACAACAGAGTATTTAAACGTTTAAATTGCTGCCTCAATCATATACTTCGTAGTTTAAAACATGGTACTCGATTTTGTTAATTGTGTGCACATCTAACTTTATTTTATACATTACATTCTCAACTTCATATGTTTTCTTTTGTTATTTGTTTCTTATGGTATTTAATTACATTACATAAGTAAATACAATATATGTAAAAAACTTTATATGTTTTAAATTAAAGATAACAACTAATCAATATTACATTAAACTGTAATAAAAATTTCAAAATATTGTCCATAAAATTATTTTAATAATTTATATTTATGAATTAAATTTTAATTATTTTGGTTATAAAACCTTTTGTTAATTTTATTTATTGTTTTAAAAATTGCAAGTTATTTTTAAGTTATTTTTATTTTTATAGGTACCATTTTGCTATTTATTTTTGTTTAATCCTAGCTTAAACATTATTTGTTTTTCTAGCTGGTGAGAGAAAATAAAACTGTGTTGAATAATGCAAACTTGAATATACATTGTATTTTTAACAGATCTAAAAACAGTTAAAGCAGTTAATTCAATTTAGTCGATTACAAGCAACAAGGGAATTTTAATAGGTCCTTTGTTATTACTGCTTTACTAAGCTTGTGTATCTGCTTTACTGCTTTTTTCATATTCAAGTTTTTATATCTTCTAATAGCAATCTATACTTATTACATAAATATAAAAAACATTTTATATGACTAAGTATTAAATAGTAAATAACACATATAACTTTACCATATAAATAAATCATAATTAACATAAGATCATATTGTTTAAACTAGACTAAAATTAAATAATTTCATAGTTTTAATATTATTTGAATAAATTATATTTTATATATAATTTATTATTAAATATAATTTATTTAATTATATTATATATTTTATAAATAATATATTATTCATTATTATTATATAAATATATTTATTATTATTAATTGATTGATTAATTATTTGTTAACTCTTAACTGTACCAATTTGACATGTTTAAATGAGTGAATAAACAAGACATAGATAAGAGTTATAGGTAAATATTTCAGTAATGAAGCACGATCATTTTCAGTTTTGCACTATTTTCAGGGACATATTAGTAAATAGCTACTCACAATATCGCATGATGGAGTAATTCATTAATTATTAATGTGTTATTAGTATATTTTTATTGACTGAGTGTTGTTATTCTATCTTTAAATACAATCAACACTAAAACAACTCAATTACATATTTACATCACACACACATCACACGACACACACGCACATACTATATAAGCTGATGTCCAGACATACACTATTTATTTCATTACTATTATATATACCTGTTTAACATAACATTTATTCAATGTCTATAACATATATCTACGAAGAGATCTTTAATTAATATTACAAGCATTATCAACAAGTGTTCTAACCAATCATCATTTTCAATCATTTTAAACTTATACAGTATAAAGTAATTATCATTGATTAGCTATCTGATCTTTGTAACATATGTTGCATATATCCATCTCGTCAACTGCGTTACATATAATTATTATATAATATATATTATATACTATATTATTAGTTATTATAATGTATATTATTATTATATATATATAATATATGTATGTAATGTATACTATATATATAATTAACGGTATATAATATATTGGTTATATATTGTATATATCTTTATAATGAAGCTGCATTTTAACTTGAGAGTGGATGAAGTAAATTGATAAATTTCAGAATTACATGCATAGCATATCAGTAACATATTACAATGAACTACACAACTACTTTTAAGACATCATATGTTTCATCTACCTTATATTTATATGGGTGTATTTAATTACTTTATTACTGATCAAGATATGAATACAGCAATTTATAAAATACTTACATTTGAGGAATAATGATTGATGAAAATATGCGTGGCTAGTTTTAAAGATTTCGAGATATTGTAGTGATCTAGAGATTGCTACTGTCAAGCTGTTATCCTATGACATGGAACTAAGACTTTACTGCCTTTTACTGTCCGAGTCTTTGGGTCATAATGTCAAACAGATTTCAATCCTCTAGTATTTATAGTATAACTGACCATCCTACACTTGAAGATCTCAAGGGTATTTATACCTCACTAGTTTTCCATGCCAAGTCCTTATGACAATTACAGCTTATTCATTCTTTTTATATATTTTAAAGTTCTCATTATCTTATATAATATTTCCAAAAATTAATGAATGTTGTTATTTACACGTAATTGTTTCCTAAACATTTATCAATTTATAATAAAGATTAAAGTTATAGAAACTACAAATGTAAAACAATATATGAATTTATAATTTTTTAATTAATACTGAAGTAATTAGAGGAGATATAACGTTGAAGCAAATGATAGAAAAATTAGAGAGAGAGAGAGACTAGGAGTAATCGTTCGTTAATTGGAGTGCATCAGAGATCCACCTGCATTCTGCTCCTCTGTTGTGTATTAACTCAAGAGATTTACTAATTGTATAAAAACATATACTTTACAAACCTAAGCAGTTAAAGACTAAATTCAATAGCGCATGCTCTAAAGGGGATTAGTAGGTCTTTGTTTACTGCTTTACTGCTACTGTTTTACTGCATAGCAAAAATAATTCTTAACACTCTTTCTTAATCTTTTTATTTTTTTTAATCTTTTTATTATAAATTTAAAAGGTTTTAAATTTAAGATGCTAAAGAAATTTGAATGATAAATAATGCTCTTTTAAATAAAAATTGTACGAAATTTTATTAAAAATATACTTTACGACATTAAAGAGTAAAACAGTAATATCAATAGCGCAATTGCTAGCAACAGGGATTGTAGTCTTGTTACTGCTTACTGCTTATTTTTATATAGAATCTAGCACAATTTTTTACAACTTTGTTTATATAAGAATATAATAATATATATTATATATATATATATACGTATATATATATTTTATAGTGATATATATATATATATATATATATTATATATATATATATATATATATATATTATATATCTATATATATATATATATATATATATATTTATACTTTCATGATAATATTATTTATTATTTAAACAGTTAGGCGGTACAATGATATCATCCAGATGTTACCACACACTTTGAAATAGCATCGCTCATATTCGCGCTGCGATAATATAACGCGGCGGGTTCATGCGTCGTCCACACCGGCGCGCCTCGCGCTCTCGGCTGCTTCACGTGATCTACTATAAATCTAGTGAGTTAATTATATCTATTCTAGTGAATATCAGCTATTAGCTGCTGTAATTAGGCAGCACCTAATAGATCCATATTGATATTTTATATGAAGAATATCCTCAACTCATCTTGTCCAGTGCTCATAGATCACACTTGAGTAGATTCTCAGACTCCTACATATACTCTTGAAATTTTAAAAACTAGCAAACGAAATATTTTCTCATCAATAATTAGTTCCTCAATGTAAGTATTTATTATAATATGATATAATTATAGTAATTAAAGTAATTAAATACACTTCCATATAATAATAAAGGTAGATAAAACATACTGATGTCTTAAAAGTAGTTTGTATTTTTTACATATGTGTACTGAACATGCTTGCATGCATTCTGAAAATTTTATCATTCATACCACTTAAGTAAAATGCTTCATCTATATATATTAACTATATATATATATATATAATATATATATATATATATATATATATATATAATATATGATAATATATATATATATATATATATATATATATTATATATATATATATATATTATGATAATATATATATATATAGTATACTATCTATATAAATATATATAAATATAAGTTATAAGTCGCATGACTAATGGAGATTGTATTCAGGTAAGGAAAACTATTATGTAAAATTATTTTCATTATAAAGTTTAAAATGATGAAAAATGATGATTGTTAACCGTGTTGCATAATTTTGTAATACTTATTAAAAGTCTCTTCGTAGAGTATATGTTTAATTGAAACTCGAATAAATTGTTTTTTAAACAAAGGAAGACAAAACCTATTAGTGTATGTTGGGCATGCGCTTATGTGTGTCGTGTGTCGTGTGTGTGTGTGTGTGTGATTGTATAGAAGATAAATAACAAACAACTCAGGTCATAAATATAAATAACAGTATATAATAATAATTACCATCATCAGATGTTGAGAGCTATCTTTATGTCGTGACATATAGTGTGAAACTGAAAATATACATATATATATACATATATACATATATATACACATACATACATATAAATACATATACACATATATACAAATCTCTTCTTTGGTATATAATAATAATAATAATAATAATAATAATAATAATAATAATATAATAATAATAATAATATAATAATTAATAATAATAATAATAATAAAAATAATAGATAATAATAAATTAATAAATACAAATTATTTAAAACTTTGAATACACTATACTATACTATATGATTAATTGTTATTTTCAATTAAAAGCATAAAATGTTTTAATAAAATAGTCTCATTTATAATTGAAATATGATGAAAAGCAAAAAGCAGTAACTAAGTAAAGCAGTAAAGCATAAAACAAAAGCATACTATCCCTTTGTTGTTAGGTAATTGCGCTATTGATTTACTGTTATACTTCTTTAGGGAAAATAAAGTACATTTTTTAATAAAATTCTAAAATTTAGTAAAAACAAAATACTTAAAGTCAAAATATATGAAATTCGTGTTTAAGATATTTTAGTAATTTTAAATAATAATGGAATTACAAAAATGTTATAACAAAATATATAAAATTATAAAAATAAATATTAAAATAATTTAACAATAAACTTTGAAATATTTTAAGTTTAACATGAAATGAATAATGTAATATTAGTTTTATCTTTATTAAACATAATTCTTAATAATAATTTTATTCTTATACACGTCAAAAATATGAGTAAAGTATAAATACATAAAGAAAAACATATGAAGTTTGAGAATAATGCTTAATAAGTTAGACTGTGCAACACATTAAATCAATCGAGTACATTTTCTAACTCGAGTAATAGTTGGCCAGCTTAAACGTAATAACTTTGTTGTGCTAATATTTTGCGCCTTTTGTATGATAGAGAGTCGTTTAAATTCTCTGTGAGTTTTCATATATTTGTAATAATAAGCCTATGTTATAAAATACATAATAATTTCTAATTTAGTTTTTTAAAACTTCACTTAAAGACCAAATCAGTAAGGTTTCATCCATATCTCATGAGGTCCTTAGACCTTAAGACATGAAACTGTTTATTGTGCTACATCACTGAAACATATATAATGTGCTAATGTATTTAGCTAACTTAATGCTCAACGATACAGCACTTTCATGTACCATATATATCATCACTTCATTGCTACGCTTTTTTTAATAAAATTTCTAAAATTTTAGTCAAAACAAAGTATTATTACAATCACTCAATTGCCTAATAATATCAAGTCTCTCATTCTCTTTCTTCTTCCTCCTTCCCTCATTGTTGTTGATATTTTAATACTTATTTACATGCTAATTAGGATTTATAATTTTATGTATTTGCTCAGCTTTTCCTGTTATGGAAGTGTAATACATGATCTTCAGTACGCGACTATCAATTGTGAATGAGTCGAATATGGGGCTTCGTCCCGCGCTCTCATCCATGACTCATTTTATTTTAAGTAAATAATATATATATATACTTATATTATATATATAAGTATATTATATATTATAATATATAATATATTATAATTATATATATATTATATTATAATATGATATATAGTATAATATTTGTGTTGTGGGCGCGTATTACTTATTGCGGGTGGTATTGTGTTAATGGTGTGTGCTTGTGTGTTGGTGTGTTGGGTGTGGTGTGTGTGTCGTGGTGGGGTGTTTATGTAGTATGTGTAATATGTATTATTAGGTGTTGTTTGTGAATATGTGTATATGTATGTGTGTGGTGTGTGTTATTGGATCATAGAGCGCTACTTCCTTCTCATTAATATATATATATATTATATTATATATGATATTAATATATATAATATATATATATAATATAGTATATATATATATATTATATATATATATATATATATAATATATATATATATATTAATATATATATATATTTAACGTTTCGCTCTAATATGCAAATATATGATAATTATCTCTCTCTCTCTCCTCGTTATAATATATATATATATAATACTATATATATATATATATATTATATAATAATATTATATATATTATAATATAGATATTATATATATAGTATATTATATATTATATGATATACGCTATATATATAATGCAACAATGCTATTAAATTTCAGATATTATTTGAAACGTATGGAAATAGCTGTTATAAATTGTTGCTCGCATAAAATCCTTATATGTATTTACCAAATTAGTTATAACGCATTTAGTGCGAGCCTCAAAAATCTGAAGTCCTATACTACTTGCCAATGTGTAGGGCGATCCAGTTCGTAGTGACTGAGAGCACTTTTTAATGCCACAATCCTTGTTCATTCTTGGTGGATGATTTCGCGTATGAAATAGAAGATGAATGCCAAACGCATATCATATACATGTATGCGCAACGCATGTACATATACATGTTATAAGTAGTATAAAATGACAAGTGGTGACTCCTCAAAAGGACCCAACGGGTCGAGAGCTGTGGAAACCTTCCAGAAGACATAGAGCAGCCATAGAGGATATGGGGGATCAGTGAAACCCTACTCACCGCTACGACCCTCGAGAACAGAAGTGCAAAGCATGTGAAAGGTGGTGGTGAGGTATAAGCTTCTGAGCTCACGTTCAAAGAGATCTACCAGAGTCTAGATGAAAAAACAATAACTTTCTCTTGATAATTATATTTATATATATATATATATTAGTAAAATTATAATATATATATATATATATATACTAATTATTATATTAATAATATATAGTATATATATATATAATATAATATTATATATATTATACTATATATAATAATATTATATATATAATAAGTATCTATATTATGTAAAAATATTCCAATATTAAATCAAGAAAACTAAGTTATTGATATAAACTCAATAATTCAAAAAAACAATTTCTTGCTTATATCCATTTCTCAAGCTTCGGTTACATTTCAACATTTTTGTTTAACTAACTTTTCTTTTTAAATCTTTTATGACTAGTCACATTTCTTAAGCTTTGGATCAAAAATTGCGCCAATGTTGAAATCAGTCCTGTGACTCATCTCAATCTGGAATATCTATCTAAAAATCCATTCCTAAATCATTCTCTAATCTAGGAATTCAATCTAGAATCTAGATTTGTTTCAAGAAATCCATTTTAGACTCACGTTGTTAGAAGAACGATTGAGAAGGGGGAGAAGTAGGGATAGAGAAGAAAACTTTGGGTTAGAGAGATTAGAGGGTTTGGAGAAAACCATCTTTTAAAAGGGTTGGACACAAATAAAAGTCGTGTTGGGCTGAGAATGCTAAAAGAAATAGCTCTAGGTATTGTTGTAGAGGCGCGAAAAATTTAAAGATAGAAGTTTTCTTAAACATTTAATACATTGTGAAAGATATCTATGTATATATATAGTATATATATATAATATAATAGATATATATATATATAATAATAGATTATATATATATATATAATATATATAAATATATATAAATATATATCTATAATATATATAATATATATATATATAATATATATAATAATAATAATATATTATATATATATATTATATATACTAATCTATATAGGGAGGAGTGTAATATTCTTTCTTTTCTTTTAATGTAAAATTTAAAAACAAGCAGATTAAGATTAGTGAGACAAACAAAGGAAAGTTCTTACTTAAAAAACATTTCATCTCTGGACAGGTAACTAATTACTTTAAATAATAATAATAATAATAAATAATAAATAATAATAATATAATAATAATAATAATAATAATAAAATAATATATAAAATATTCTAAACTGTTTTCTTAGAATATTTTTGTAAAATAAAGATGTTGCCATATCTAATAAATATACTTGTTATTTATCTAACATATTTAATAGTAATAAAGAATAAACATTTTCAGTTCTTATTTATATTTAAGACAAAAGTCAAATAAATCTAGGAAAATTTGATTTTTATTTGATTAGAATATAAATCTATGTGTCATAGGACATACGGTACAGTCATTGATTTTTTAATTACAGCTTAATGATTTTAAAATATATGTAACTTGATAGGTATTTCCATCTTGTATTAGGTTTTTGGACGTAGTCCTTCAGCACAATTTTTAGAAGAGTTTTTCAAAGGAGTTTAGATATTGTTTGAAGTTTTGGATCTGGATGTAAAATAAAACTCTCAGGAATTGCCGCGTTTTTATTACACTCCTGCTATGGTCAAAATTGAAGAGTCAAAAAATAACATTTGACACATATTATTATATATATTATATACTATAATATATATATTATGCATTTTTACTATACAAATAAATATATATATATTTATATTTTATAATAGGATATATAATATATATATATAATATATATATATATAATAATATATATATAATATAGATATATAATATATATATATAATATATTATATAACTATTATCCTAATGGAATAAACCAATTGATAGGATTGTATTAGACTAGCGAGTCCTTACTATGATAGATACCTTTTGTGACGTCAGTGAAAATACATCGTGATATAAAAAATCATTCATGATCACGGAAATAAAACTGAAATATCTCGTTAAAATTCTATGAAAGATGAGTATGAAAACAAGATTAAAACCGAAAAGACGGTCGCGTGTGCGGTGCGGGTCGACGCGTCGATGCGGAAAAATGAAATGACGAGACTGCTGAACAACAACGATTGATTCCAACGATTGCGGAGTTTGCTAAAACGATTAACGCGACTCCACCAGAAGGATTTGTCATTCAAAAGAATGACGATGAAAATAAATTATGACGATGATTAAAAAGACGCACGCAAATATAAATATAAAAGATCGTGAAAATAACTCCTAGTAAGATATATACATATCATGAATAGGTGGGCACAGATGTGAGTTACATAAAAAAAAGCAGAAACAAGCGAGGAATACTGAATACATGGCTCGTAGGTAGTTACATACACTACACATGATTAAATACTAACGAAATGTATTGAAAAAAGTCTTATAAAAAAGTCATCCAGGAAGTACGAGCATAAAAATTAGTCTGGTACATGAGTATAGGCCTCATGGGCGATCTGATCATCAGGTTCAGTCTTAGAAATAATAAAAGGAATAAAATAATGCTAAAATATAAGAAAAAAACTAAAAAAGTGATTGAATATAAGAGAAAAGCTAAAATTGTGAATATATTAGAAAAAATGATAATAATGCTTGAAATAATAGAAATGCTAAAATACCCATGAGTACATATATTAATCATTCGGATTGAGGCTCAACTCGGGCCGAGCCTGATCAGCCCGAATGCTAATATGCCCCCCATACTACTCTAGGGTACCACAAAAAGATAGGAAAAACTACTTTTGGAAAACCATAAATGATTAAATGAGCAATGAGTTGGAGAAGTGGAGGTGGGAGAGAATTAAATAATGCATAACCAGGAAGAGGACAGCTTGAAATTGTGGAAACGTATGGAGAGGATGTCAGTGAATAGAGCGTGGAAAATGCAAATGGGTGGTTGGAGGTTCAGATGAAGAGGAAGGTCCGTAATTGAATGAAATTATTCAGCTGAGGATTTCTTAAGAAGATATAGACTCACCCCGATACAAATCTTAATAGAGGAGCA
>JABUQX010017828.1:35000-38915 GCA_015478945.1 Trachelipus rathkii
AGATGTCATTCTTCCTTTCCGAGAATAATTATGAATGCAAGTGTTATGGTTGCGTTGCATGGGAAACAATATTCCAATTATTCGAAACCACCTGAATAAGGATAGCCAATTGAAAACTGCTTCAACATTGATTCGAGCGAAGATATACTAACAAGTACGAGCCTAATCATATTAATTATTGCTAGTTTCGATTGTGACTTAAAATACTGTCACTAACCCTGAGATGGCCAGTAAGTTTCTCAACAAAGTTAGTTAAACTTTTCTAACAAGTTTCATCTGAAACATTTCTAATGCCGCATTCGCGAGTTTCCGAGTGCGAATGCAAATAATTTATTTTTCAATATTTTGAATGCCGAGAGACAATACGATATTTAAAAAACATGCATAATGATATATATATATATATATAGTATATATATATATAGTATATATATATATTATATATATATATATATATATATATATATATATATATGATATAATATATATATAAATATATATATTAGTGATGGGACGATTTATCGGAAATTTGGCGATGACGATGACGATGACGATGACGAATAATTGAAAAAAACTATTAAAAATTATCTTTCTCTCTCTCTCTCTAATGTAATATTTATAGTATATATATTATATATATATATTATATATTATATTATATATATATATACATATAATATATATTATATTATATATATGATCTATATATAATAATTATATTAATAATATACTTTATATATAGTATATATATATATATATATATATAGTATATATAATGATATATATATATAATATATATATATATATAATATATATAATAATATATATATATATATAATATATACGTATAATTATATATAGAGGAGGCGAGGAGAGAGTATGTAATTATCAAAGTTAGAAATGGTGAAACATGGTAAGGCCCGAGGAAAAACAAAAGTGATAGAGTACTTTGATGAGTTGCTGAAATGTGGAAGTGCAGCCGGAAGAGGAAGGGGAGAGAGAGGAGGAGGAGAGAAACGAAGAGGGCAGTGGAGTAGGAGGAATAACGGAGGTGGAATATGTGGAGGCGTTTAGGGAAATGAAGAGCGAAAGACTTCCTGGTGAGGATGGGATACATATTGAATTGCTGAAGGAGGGAGAGAGCTGAAAGCCTTGATGCTGAGATTTCTGAACAGGATTTGGGTAGAGAGTAGAGTGCCGGAAGGTTGGGGAAGGTCAATAATAGTTCCCATTTATAAAGGTAAGGGGGACGCAAGAGATTGTAAAAATTATATGGGAATCTCACTAATGGATCACATGGCGAAGTTATATGAAAGAATATTAGAAAGAAAATTAAGATCAAAAATAGAGCCGAGATTAGGTGAAGAGCAGTCTGGTAAGAGGTGCGAACACTACAGATTTAATGTCGCATTGAGAATGATACAGAAAAAGGAATATAACAAGAAGGCATATATCGCCTTCATAGATTTGAAGAAAGCATTTGATTCTGTACCCAGGGAGAAGCTATGGAGAGTTCTGGAGAGGGATTATGAAGTTGAGGACAGACTGATAAAGGCAGTGAGAAGTACATATGTGAATAGCTTAAGTAAGGTAAGGTAACTCGTTTAATATGTCCAACTATAACTTATTTCATAATTTCCGTCTAAAGGGTGATATGTGCCCCTAAATGTTAACATAACACTCCTGTTAACACTCTCGAGAATCTCGAATTCTCCTACTTTCGATGTTCTGTGGCTTAAATCTTATCCTCTACTACAATAATGCTTTCTTCTCTACTGTTTCCTACAGAACAGATTTCAACGGCCTTTTTGAATACCTTACTGAAAACTTCTCACTGAAGCCTGTTAATCTGCTCATCCAAACTGAGGTCCTCTATTTAGGGGATTCAATGTACACAACACTGATGGTTTGGGTTCCTCTCATACTTAATTTAGGTGGGGAGGAGGCCGAATCATTTAGCATTCTCAACGATCTGGAGCAACTAATTAAAGAACCCACACACATTCCGGATCGTCCCAACCAATTCTTGAACACACTTGACCTATGTTTCACCACTAGTCCTTCTCTCTATAAATACACCACCTTCGCTCCTATTGGTAAATCTGACCACAACCTTATATCTCTTAATTTTAATACTTTCTCTCCAACACTCCATCCTGCCATAACGCGTTTTCTGGCACTTTGAATCGGGCGATTGAGGGGCTTGCCGTTGCCTCTACGCTAACTATAATTGGAAGGACTGCTTTGTCTCTGGTGACGCTTCCAACATTTGCGATAAGGGGAGCTGTAAATCGTTGATGGATGAGTAGGTTTATTCCTTCTGCGACTAAATCTTCTCTCCTGCTCCTCATAATCCATTGGTTCGACATCGTGCTTGTTCTCTGGCATCAGGCTGAGACAAGTGCGTATCGGTGTGAAAAATTCTCAGTTCTCTCTTATCACTCTTGCTAATTTCATTCTGCTAGAAATCGCGGTGCAGGGATACTCTTCGACGAGCAAGCGGGCTTTCATCAGAAATCGTTGCGCTAACCTCCTTGGTTCTCCTACTGACAAATCTTTCTGGCCTCTTGCCAAAAACATCTCTAACACTCTGTAAATCTTCTTTCCTCCCTCTTATCGCTCTGATGTTTCTGTTGGCTAATTCCCAACTGAAAAGCCAATCTCTTCGGCCTCCTATTTTCCCCTTAACTCAACCCTGACGATTCTGGCATCCTCCTCCTACCCTCATCCTCTCAGGTGTCCTATGCTTTGCCTGTGATTACATCGATCGGGTGCATGGCCTCCTGAAATCTACGAACGTTAGAAGGCGGGTGCCCGGATGGCATTCCTCCCCGAGATTTGAGGGAGTGTCTTCCGTGCTATCCCCGCTCCTCGTTCAACTATATTCTCTATCTCTCAATACTAGCACTTTCCCTCAGTGTTGGAAGCACGCACATGTCCAACATTCTAAAAAAGGAAGCCGCTCTGATCCTTTCTAACTATCGCCCTATAGCTCTTACTTGTATCCTATCTAAGATCTTTAAAACTCTTCTCAACTCTCATTTCTAGATCATCTGGAATCTCATTTCACTTTCTTTCCGATCGCCATTACGGCTTTCGGCGCTCGAGTCTACTGCGATATACTTTCCATATCTACTGATTGGTTTTCCCACGCCTTAGGAAACTACGGGAAACTTGCGTGGTGGCGCTTGACATATCAGCAAAGCATTTGACCGGGTATATGGCACGCGTCAACTGCTCTCAACAAGCTCCCTCCTTTGGGTTTCCATCCTTCTCTTTGCTTACTTATGTCTAGCTTTCTTCAAATCGTCATAAGCTTTGTTGACGGGCGACTTCTCTCGCTTTTCTGTCAATAGTCGGTGTTCTCAAGGGTTCTGTCTTATCTCCTACTTATTTCCTACTTTTCATATGATCTCTCAGCCCTGCGGACTTCTTACTTATTCACTCATATGCGCGATGACTCGAATCCTTATTTCTCCAACTCATTTCAATTATGCTCCTTCTTTTTCCTTCTAGAATTGCCTCTCGTCTTAATATTTCCGATCTATCTCGCTGATCTGGATAGAATTTTCCGGTGGGGTCGTCTCAACCTTGTAAATTCATTCCTTTAAAACTCAACTCTACAATCTCCCTCTCTAAAACAACACCTTCAACTTTCCTATCTCTTTCGACGGTTCCCTATCGTCTCTCCTGTCCGAGCCAATATAAAACATCCTTGCCTTAACATAAACATAAAAAATGTCTTGGAAACCTCAACATCACAACGGTGCTAAGGCGGCCTCAAGGAAGCTGGGAGTTTCTTTTAGACCTGCGATACTTTTTCCTCTTCACACAGTTACTCCAGTTATAACAAGGCGCCTCATTCCGCCTGTTATGGAGTATGCTCTCATTATCTGGGGGGGCTCAGTTTCACCT
>JABUQX010017829.1:0-19205 GCA_015478945.1 Trachelipus rathkii
CGAACGGGGATCCTATTACAAACCAAACATAACTCATATTTATATATAATAATTATACTATACTATATATCCGTGAATAAAAGACTCTGTATAAGAGGTTACGACAAAAGCTAACAGTTTGATTATTATTTCTCATGATATCAAAATATGGCTGAAAAAAAGAACATTCTTGTGTCCATTTTTAGAGTGATGTGGGTTCATAATATAATAATTACGTAGGATGCATGCTAGTGGCTCTAATCCTACATTCATTATAATTATAGTCGACCTACCTAAAGCCTTTAATAACCTCATTATAAATAAATAGCAACTTGGGATATTATATAAGTCAAATAATATAACATTCGATACAATATAAGATTAATGTGTGTGAGGTTGGAGATAAGATTTTTTGGACACGTCGCAAAAGAAATATAAAGTGTCCAAAAGTATTAAATTATGATGGAGATATTTACTCAAATCCACCTACAATTTTCTTACCAAACGAAATATTTCCCCAACATATTGGTTGCAAAAGGAATATTTTATTTACTCCAAATTTGTAAGGTGCCATACGCAGTATTGACCAATCGAGATACTAGCAAAATAAAATCATCCGACTGTGCTATATATTTAGCATACGTCTACGAGGAGAGAGGTTTAGATTACCCAGAGTGGTCCCCCGGTTTTGGGAAGTGTAGATAACACACTCTCTACTCTTTTGATATAATACGAGATTACAACTTTTCTTCGTCAGATTGGATCATAAAAAAATTTTCAAATAATGTCATTGAGAAATATTTAAAGGACGACTACATGTTTATTTGTTTTCCAAAAAAAACACACACACAAAAAAAAGAATTTGAGAATAATTATTTACAAAAGATTGAAATGGATGCATAGAAAAGAAACAATTTCTATCTGAAACAACCTTAAAGAGAATTATCTCTTGGTCGTGACTGTACAACCAGTTGGGAGAGTGGATTAGCACTTATCGATCGGAATAATTCAGATTGAATAAATCATTCTTACCTCAACCAATTTCATCTTTAAAAAAAATACCAGACAGACTCTACGAACCACAGTTTTATTCAAAATTATATTCAATATCAATTATCATCTCGGAAAAAACATAAGAATATTACAATATACAAATTATTTTTATCTTTATATCAGGTTTGGACAAGGGAAAAATGTAAAAGTGCTTAAGTTTTAAACTCTATAAAATGCAATAATATAATATTAGTACTATTACCCAATTATGAGAAGTCGGAGTCACAGAGCAAATTTTCAAAGAGGGAATAAAATACGAGATAGAATATACCTCAACCTACTTATGCGATGAGTTCAGTATGGTATTGGGATAGGAAAATATAGGAATATTGGATGAAACCGATAGATACCCAGAAATAACTGCTTCAGTTCACCTACGAATTGTTTATTATTAACGTGGACTATACATCTATCTGGCATCTAGAAAGTTAATGTAAGTGGATAACGACAGAGCAGTCTTGAAAATTACGAAATCCGTCGAATATTTTTTATATAATATTATCTTTCTTATATAGAACGACTTAGAAACCCATTCAAACCAAGTGATTTAATTTGGCGCATGTTTCTCTCTGTTCTTCTGGCAAATGCACCTTACATGAGAGAAACATATGAGAGAATGAAGCTTCTAGCTGGCTAATTGCAAGGTATAAGTAAAACAAGAATTATCTTTTATCAAGAGATGAAGGTAATTCATTAAGACTCTCACCACAAGGCGCAGGGCTGCTGAGATTAAAGACTAAGATATATGGCGAAACAATCATAAAGGAGTAAAATTACCATATACATAAATGAATAACACTACAATTTTTCAGATTGGATAAAACGTCCATAGAAGTTGATGTTACCACAAAACAATATAATAAAATCATGGTTCCTTAACTGCTCTTTCAATAGAAACTATTGTTATCTGTGTTTATTTATTTAATTATATCTGAAATGAGCTTCTCTCTACTCCTAAACTTTTACACATATAATATATGCAGAAGGGGTTGAAAAATACTTGTATAAACTTACAATTACCAGAGTCAAAGTGATATAATATACGCTTTGACCTACAATATATAATTGTTGATATGTTGTTACAATTATATAAGAAATACAATCTCCTTAATGAGACTGAGGTCTAAAGCCAAATCAAATTATAAGAATAATTAAACGTATAATACTATACCTATGTATTCGTATAATATAAGAAAGAAATATTGTAGTTGTTAATAATGAATACTAAAGCTTGGATAAGCTGAGTAAGGCTCAGGCTAATTAAGATCAAGTGCTATGACGATAGCATAGTATTAGCTCTGTCATTGCACAATTATATGGTATAACTTGACGCACTATTTGACACATCAGTGAAGCTTCATGAATGTTTAAATAACATTTATTTAATTGTTATCATGAACATAATAAATCTTTAGTCATGAGACTAGAACAAAATAGTCGTTAAAAGAAATTAAACAGACGAGTATATTAGAGTTTTACTACTCACTAAAGTACTTACTCATTGCTATGCAAGGGATCTTTTAAGTAGTTTTTTAAAGAGATCATATCATTAGACATACACCTCAATAACACGAACAACACAACAGTAATGATATATATTATATAATATATATATAATATATATTTAATATATATTAATATATATATATATTATTATAAAAATATATATTTATAAATTATATATATATAAATATATATAACTATATATAATTAATAAATATATGAATTAATGTATATCATATATATATAATATATATATATATAATATTTAATATATATTACATACTTTTTATTTATTTATAAGAACATAAATTAACAAAATATATACATATACTATAATAATATTTATTTTAATCTACTTTATAATATTTTAAATATGTTGATGTACAACTAATATAATATAAATAATAACTAAATAAAAATATATATAACTATGATAGGTTCGCTAACCGAATAAAGAGCAGGCATGGTAATCAAAAAAATACTAAATATAATAATAAGCTATAAAGAAATAAAAACATTTATTATCAGGAGATTTTTCCATGTTTTTTATTTAAAAAAATAAGAGAAATTAAATAAAATAACGCCTTTGGAAAATGTTAAAAGTTAAAAATGGACCGGGAAAGCTCAGGTATGAAAGCATGGTTTTGGAGATAATCCGAAGGGACTCCGAAGTATCCACCCGAGAGTTCATGAAACGACACGCGCAGCAAAATTGCTATGCTATAAAATGGTTATTTTTTTAACTCTAAACCCAGCGTAAACAACAACACTCGGAAGGATGGCAAGAGCATAAAGAGAGATTGACGACTGGACCCCTAACTGAGGACGAATAGTCAAGGATGGCGAAAGCGCGTTTCCAGGCAAAACTCCTGTTCCCTTCGGGTAGGAGCGCGGAGGAACCACCTGAGCGCTCACTTACAACGAACTTATACCACAGAAAATAATAACTTATTCTACCAAAGCGAAAAAATAACATATTAATTTGATTATTACTCATTGTCCTACCCTAACTAATTGCACGATTCAAGGTCAATCACAGCGTACGATTGCCAGATCTAAATATATGATACAAATATAAGGTGTATATATTAGAAATACATAAAAAATAAAAATTTATAGATTAAATTGTTGAGTTTTATTTACTTGCTGAATTCAAAACTTATATTATTTCATTATAATTGTTATAATAGTTTAACAATGTTTGCAATTGTACTAAATTAAATGTACTAATTAATTATTTAACTTCTAATAATCTGATATTAAGCACATAAGCTGCGTCAGCTTCTCGATAGTTTTTTTTTTTTTCAATAATGAATGTCAACTTCTTCGAAAAATGTGCATCGTTTTTAAAAAAATAGTATAGTATATAATATATATATAAAATATATATATATATATAAATATTATATATATAATAATATATATATATATATTAATATATTATATCATTAGTAAATTTATAGTAGTTAGAAATTAAATAGACTAGAGTTTCAAATTCTTTCTTATTTAAAATGTAACATTATATTATAATAAAATTAATAAGTTTATAATCTAAGTTAAGAATAAATACCATTATTATTTCTAAGCTCTGAAAAAGGCTGATTAAATTTAGATGCTGATATTTGACGTCCATTTTGAGAAATTGAAAGAGAATAAATATCGATGAGATTTGAAAGCGATATAAAATCTAACTAGAAGTACAAAGGGAAAACTGAAGAGTCCTAATATATCCCTTATATATTAAAGGAAATTTAGTTATTTATCTTTTGAGACAAGATTAATGAGTTTTGATTTTTCACCTAATTATTCTTTCTTTTTTCTATTTTTATTTTATAGCTTCAATATTTTCGTTTCTCTTAAACCATTATGTATTACTAACGAAATTTACTTATTATTCCCATTATTAAACCTATCCACGCTCAATTAACTTATTTGGTGCTTACTATATTAAAAGTATAATATTATATATAATATATATATATATTAAATATATATCTAAATATTAATATACTATATATATAATAAGTTATATTAATAATCATATATATATCTATAATTAATATATTATATAAAATATATATAATATAATAATATATAATCATATATTTAATTTATATCAATATATTTTATATTATATATTATTATTTATTCTATATAAATTATAATTATTATTAATAAGTATTTGAAGATAACGTCTAAGTGACATCTAGTTTAGTGTCAAGGTTTATAGGAAATATATGATTACTTCTGTTAAGTATATAATTACGAGCATCTCGATCCAATAGTTGAGATCAATCATCGGTTTAGGCTCTGCCAGTTTGAACATGCATGAAAAACTTAAACACCAAAATACTTTCAATAATAAAAATAGCAAACAAATATACATGGCTAGATTAGAACGAAAATATAAAAGCTATTGACGTTTCACTCGTCTTATCGCAGAACCCTTATATCCTAGGGGTTCCAGTATACTATTACAGGGTTGGTTTCTAAATTCAATTACTTGATTGAAACATATACATTGATTCATTAAATCTTAAATTTCATTAAAGTACACATACTAATAATACCTAGCACCTGGTGTAGGCTATCGACTTACTGGCTCCGCTCCGAGAGCTCCGGTATCCGGCTCTAGCACTGTATCTCAACATTGCATTAGCTCCGAGAACATAGACTTCTCTCATTCGTTCAGTATACCCGGATCTCATCTGCTCTATTCACTGTAACGTCCCGTGCTTTTCTTTTATTTATGAAACCCTACACTGGGGTACTCAACGTATACATATGAGGTCTAAAATGAGTTGAGAATAGAATAGAGCCCTGATAAGTACCATTATTAGCATATATAATAAACTAACATTTTCACCATTCTGTGTTGTTAGCTAGAATATACTCTGACCCTGGCCGGCTCCGGCTCCGGTCAGCTCACTCAGCTCCACTCCCAGCTTTGGCTCGATCGGTACTCTGAGTTTAACTATTACAGTGGTCTCCTTACTCTCACTATTTATATTCTTCTTTCATCCTATTCGTACGGAACTTTGTGTTTTTCGTACGCGTTTTTTTTTTTTTTTTTTTATATTTCTTTTTTTGTGTAGTTACAACTCGGGAAGAGACGGATATCGTGATATATCTTCAACACGAGTTAGTATTTGCAACTCCCACACTTTAGATGAATCATAAGTACTAATAGAAAACACTCAACATAGGGAATACATTAATAACACTTATCTGGCTCAATGGCTTAGCGTAAACATGTGGAATCATCTCTGAGAAAGCGCGCTAACAAAAGAGTCAAAAGATGCTATAATTGCAATTTTTATCCTTTTTTACTAACTGAGCCTACTAGACTTTAATTCGTGAGTTTGACTACCATTACACAATCAATATAATATATAAATTTATATCTATTATTAAAATTTCCCAATTCATTATTTTTATTTTTATTTTTTTTGATAAAATTTATATTCCAAGGACAGTCTAAAACATACTGCATTAATTATAAAGAATATTATAATAAAATAAAAAATGTGTCTTCTCTATTCACCCTCGCAACCATCTACTCGGCAAATCTTCTATTGAAAAATATCGTCGCATGAGTATACAACATTATTTTTTTGGCAGGATTTCTCGTCATATCTATTCTCATAATATCATACCCAGTGAAATGCTATAGACTTCTTTTCTCTAGCTTTACTTATTCATCACTTAACTTGCGTGTTATTTCTTATTTCCCCAAAGTGTTTCCCTGTTTTTTACGTTTACGGTTTGGAATATTGACCGCTGTTGGGTACCAATAATATCGGGAGCCAGCGCCAGCCTATCGTCTCATTTTTTAGGCCTTTTCCATACCTAAAAATGGCACACAAAATTACATGTATTATCTTCAAGGCCAATTTCGATCGAAAAACATCAAACCTGCAAGCTTTTTTTCTGTTCGACCTTCTAGTATACTCAATTGGGTGTTATTCGTGCTTTGTTGTGAGTTATTTTTTTCAGAATCTTCGTTTTTTCAAAAACCTAATGTTTTAACCTTCTTCTGCTTGACTCGTAAATTTTTTCGAAATAACTTCAACTTGAAATATCATCGCTGGGTCGTCCATTACCTAGAAATGTCATGAAGTAGTTTTTTTCGATTTTTTGAAATTTGTGCTCAGCATGTTGATAGATTCAGGAGCCTACTTTTTTTGTTTCTTTAAACCATGAAAATTGCGAATTTTCTGCTCATCCGATCAACATCAAATTTTCAAGGCTTATAGAGTCCAGCGAGATACATCTTTTTTACTTAGATATTTTTCTTGTATACGCAAAAGAAAGATTTTAAAAAATTTCCAGTTATTTTGTTTGAAAATTTGTTCCAAGAACAAATCCAAAACTACTGCATAAACAAAGAAATTATCTAAATAAAAAATGTGTATCTCCCCCGACTACATATGCTTTGAAAATTTCATCTTGATTGTATGAGCAGAAAAAAAATCGCAATTTTTCATTTTAAAGAACAAAAAAAGTAGGCTCTGAATTTCAACATTGCTGAGCACAAATTTCAAAAAATCAAAAAACTACTTCACGACATTTCTAGGTAATGGACCCATCTATGTATATTTCAAGTTTGAAGTTATTTCGAAAAAAATTTTACGAGTTCAAGAGAAGAATGTTTAAAACATAGGTTTTGAAAAAACGAAATTCTGAAAAAATGACTACAGACACAGAATAACACCCGAAAAAGACGTATTAGAGGTACGAAAAAGCTACAGTTTGATGTTTTCCGATCAAAATTGGCTGAAAAATAAGAATTTTGTGTCCATTTTTAGGTAGGGGCTAAAATGGGATGCTGCTGGCTCCAATATTGGACCCAGCCTTTAACCTCTAAACAGGCAACTTGGGAATAAGAACACGAAAGTTAAGTGATGAAAAAAGGAGAAAAAAGAATACTATACATTTCACTGGTTGAGTATATGAAATAGATATGACGAGATCGCAAAATAATTTTCGATGCCATTTCTAACATAAATTTCCGATTTCGATGCCTAAAGTAATAATATAATTTCAACTGACTTTCAAACTTTGGTTCATTTTCTTTCCTTAAACGAAATATATATTATTATTATATTATTTTTAAAGATTTAAAAAAAATAATTCCAAATATATTATCAAAAAAAATAAAAAAATAAAAAAATAAAAAAAGAAGAGTAAAGCATCTTATAAAAATTTTTTTCAACATGGACTTACCATCTATCACAATTTCAGTCTAAACAAAATTTTACCACTCTGTATTTACCACACCAACATCTTTCTCCATTGTCCTTTATCTTGAGGCGCCTGCCTCCTCTATTAAGATTTGTTATCGGGTGATTCCATATTTCCTAAGAAATCCCTCAAGCTGAAATTGCTCATTCAATACGGACCTTCCTTCCTTTCATCTGAACCTCCAAGCAACCATTTGCAATTTTCCCACGCTCTTAACTTTCATGACATCCCGTCCATACGTTTCCAAATTTCAAAGCTGTTCCTCTTCCTTGTTATGCCAATTATTTTAATTCTCTCCCACCTCCACTTCTCCAACTCATTGCTCATTTAATCATTTATGGTTTTCCAAAAGTAGTTTTTCCTATCTTTTTGTGGTACCCTAGAGTAGTATGGGGGCATATTAGCATTCGGGCTGATCCTACGGCTCGGCCGCGAGTTTGAGCCTCAGATCTGGATGGTCAATACAGGCATAATTTTTTAAGTACTCATGTACCTTCATGGGTATTTTTTAGCATTTTTCTTATATTTCAAGCATTTTTTATCATTTTTCTTATATTTCAATCACTTTTTAGCTTTTTTCTTATATTTCAATCACTTTTTTAGCTTTTTTCTTATATTTTAGGCTTATTTTTATCCTTTTATGTATATTTCTAATGACTTGAACCTCGTGCTGATCAGGCTCGGCCCGAGTTGAGCCTTAGATCCTAATGTCAGCCCAGACATACATTTTTAATGCCTCACGTACCTTCCTGGATGATTTTTTTATAAGACGTTTTTTTCACATACATTCGTTAGTTATTTTAAGCCTGTGTATGTGTATGTAACTACCCTACGACCGCCATTTAATTCAGTTATTACCTCGCGTTGTTTCCTGGGCTTTTTTTTATGGTAACAATCACCATCTGTCGCCCAGCCGTTACATGTATGTATATATCTCTACTAGAGTTACTTTTCACTATCTTGTTTATTTCATATTGCGTTGCGTCTTGTTAATCATCGTCATAATTTATTTTCTTCGTCATTCTTTTGAATTGCAAATCCATCGTCGCCATCGTCGGGGGGAGTCGCGTTAATAGTTTTTAGCAAACTCCGCAATCGTTGGTTGGCAATCATCGTTGTTGTTTCAGCAGTCATCGTCATTTCCCATTTTTCCGCAAGTCCGAACCGCGTCGCACCGCACCGCACCACGCCGGACCGTCTTTTTCGCTGTTTCTCATCCTTGTTTTTCTATTACTCATCCATCTTCATAGAATTTTTAATCCGAAATATTTCAGTTTATTTCACGTAGGATCATGAATGCATTTTTAATACCACTGAATGTATTGCTTTTCACATGAAGTTCACTTTAACAGGTATCTATCTATCATAGTACGATGAAGGTGACTCGCTAGTCTAAAACAATAGCCACTCAATTGTGTTTTCATAATAATACAATAATATTAATATATATATATATATATATATATATATATATATATATATATATATATATATATATATATATATAGTATATATATATATATATATATTATACTATATATTATAGATATATATAATAATAATATATATATATATATAGTATATAAACACCTTTTGTCTATCTCACTAGGTCTAATCTTTTACCTGTGGTCAAATGTTATTTTTTGACTCTTCAATTTTGACCATAGCAGGAGTGTAATAAAAACGCGGCAATTCCTGAGAGGCTTTTATTTTACACCTATCTCAAAAACTTCCAAACAAATATTAAACTGCTTTGAAAATACTCTTTCTAATAAAAATTGTAGTCTGAAAGACTACTTCAAAAAAACCTAAATAAAGAGAAATGGAAAGAGTGTATCGTGTTACGTTAGCTCAGTGTCATATTAGATTTTAAAAAATTCATTAAAGGCTGTAATTAAAAATGCAATTAAGTTGCTTACAATATTTTCATATTCGTCACATAATATCTCATATTGAATATACAATCACAACACATCAAAAAATTTTCCAATATTACAAATTAATATTTTTATAAAATAATAAATCAGTATTAATTGCAATATTAATTATTAATTACAATAAATATCTTTAAAGATATAATTTAACTAAGATATCTTCTCATGTTAGATATGGCTAAACAATCTTTTAATTTTTACAAAATAGAAATATTATAAAACAGGTTTTTTAGAATTATTTTATTATTATATTATTAATTATTATATTATTATATTATATTATTATTATTATTATATTATTTATTATTTAAAGTAATTCAGTTACCTTTGTCCAAGAGATGGAAATGTTTTTTTAAGTAAGAACTTTCCTTTGTTTGTCTCACTAATCTCTATTGATTAAAAATCAAATTTTGTACAATGTAAAAAATTAAAAAGAAAGAATATACATTCATATATATATATATGATATTATATATATAATATATAATATATATATTATAATTATATATATATATAAATATATATAATTATATATATAATATTATATATATATATATATATAATATATATATATTATTTATATAATATATATATATATATATATATATATATAGTATATATAGTATATATATTATATATAATATATATACATATATTACGATAGAATAATCTGTCAACACAAATGTAATATTATAATGTGTTAAGAAAACTTCTATCTTATTATTTGTTCGCGCCTAGTAACATCTACTTTAAAGAGCTATTTATTAGCCTGTTACTTAAGCAGTTCCCAGGCCCAAACAAACGACTTTCTCTTGTGGTCCAACCCTTTTTAAAAGATCGTTTTCTCCTGAAAACCCTCTCAATCTCTCTAAAACCCCCTAAGTTTCTCCTCTCATCCACTCTACTCATTCTCATCCCTCTCTCAATCGCTTCTCTAGACGTGAAGTCTAAAAATGGATTCTTGAAACAATCTAGATTCTAGATTGAATTCTAGATTTAGGTAATGAATTTAGGAATGATTTTAGGAATAGTAATATTCCCAGATTGAGAATTGGAGTCACATACTGATTTCAAACATCAATTGGCTGCCTAATTTTATGATCCAAGCTGTAAAGAAACTCGGTGACTCAGGTCATAAAATAGATAATTAAAAGTAAAAGTTAGTTAAACAAAAAATGTTGAAATGTAACCGAAGCTTGAGAAATGGATTATGAAGCAAGAATTTGTTTTTTGAATTATGAGTTTTAATATCAATAAACTTAGTTTCTTTGATTTCACTATTGGATAAATTTTTTACAAATATATATTATAAATATATATATATATTATAATATATATATATATATATATATATATAATATATATATATATATATTACTATATATATATATAATATATTATATATATATATATAGATATATATATATATAATATATATATATATATATAGATATATAATATATAAATATATATATATATCAAAGGGAGAATTTTTGTTTTGTTTTTCATATTCTAGCTCTGTAACTCTCTTGAAACGTTGAGCTCAAAGCTTATACCTCATCACTACCTTGTCAACAGCTTTGCACTTCTGTTCTCGGGAGGTCGTACGGTGATAAGGGTTTTCACTGATTCCCCCATATCTCTATGGCTGCTCTATGCCTATCTGGAAGGTTTCACAAGGTCTCTCGAACCCTTTGGTCCTCTTGAGGAGGGTCACGCAGCTTGTTCATTGTTATAGCTACTTATACATGTATATGCACCTATCGTTTTGCGCATACAGTGTATACTGCATCATCGTTGCGCATCTCATCTTCTATTCTTCATTACGCGAATGCATCCACCTTCACAAGAATGAACTAAAGATTGTGGCATAAAAAAGTGACCTCCTCCAGTCACTAACCGAACTGGAACTCGACCCCTAACCACATTGGCAAGTGTATAGGACTTAACAGATTGAGCTCGCCTAAATGGCCGTTAATAACTAAACTTTTGGTAAATACATATAAAGGATTTTATGCATAGCAAAAATTTGGAATCAGCTTATTCCATACTTTTCCCAAATTAAATCTGGAAATTTTACAGAATTTTGCAATTTATTATATTATTATATATAATATATGTATATATATAGTATATATATATTATATATATATATATAGATATAGTATATCGTATATATATATTATATATATATACTATATAATTATATATAATATAATATATATATACAAGAGAGAAGAGAGAGAAGAGATTTCCATATAGTTTGTATTATGTATTCAGAAAACACGTGTTTAGATATATATTTATATATATATATATATATATATATATATATAATATATATATATATATATATATATATATATATATATATATATATATATATATATAATATATAGTATATATATTTATATGATATATATGAGGAGAGAGAGCTAACACTGATGATCCATACACACACACACACACCTCACACACATCTATAAGCACATACTTTTAAACACAAACACCCACGCACTCACATACGTATAGCACATACTTACACATAAACACCCACCCATCCGACACACACCCACACCCACCACCCACACACACACCCACTCACACCACGCACATCACACTATACACACAAACACAATACCCACACAGCACTATACCTACACTACGCGCCCACCACACACACACATATATATGAATACTATATTATATATATTATAATATATTATATATATAATATATAAATATATATATTATAATATATAATATATATATACACACACACCTTTTTTTTAAAATAAAAATGATGATCAATGGGATGAAGAGCGTTCGGGACGAAGCCCCATATTCACTCATTCACAATTGAGAGTTCGAGTGACTGAGATCTGTAGTACAGCTTCCAAAACCAGGGAAAAGCCTGAAGCAATAACTTAAAATTAAATCTATTTACATGTAAATAAAGTTAAAAAATTGAAAAAGTAATAGAAGGGAAGGAAGAAAGAGAATGGAGAAGACTTTGTATTAGTAGCACATTGAGTGATTGTAATAATCGGTTCAGATTTTTCTAAATTTCAAAGAAATTTTTATTAAAAAAGTCGTAGCAAATGAGTGATTGTATGTATCGGTACATGCACAGGTGTGGATCCGGTGAGGCATTAAGTTAGTAAACATACACTTAGCACGATTATATATGTTTTCCGTGATGCAGAGCACAAATAACATAGTTTCAATGCTCTTAAAGGAGTCTAAGAACCCATATGAGATATGGATTGAACCCTAAAACGTGATTTGGTCTTTAAAATGAAAGTTTTAAAAACCTAAAAGTTATTAATTACATAGACTTATGCTCTAACAATAGCTTTATATTACACAAATATATGAAACTTAGCACAGAGAATTTAAACGACACTCTCTTAATCATACACAAGGACAACAAAAATGTAGCACAACAGAGGTATTTACGTTTAAATGTTGCACAACTAATGTACTCGAGTTAAAACATGTACTCGATTTGTTTAATGTGTGCACAGTCTAACTTATTTTAACATTAGCATTCTCAAACTTCATATGTTTTCTTTTGTATTTTTACTTTACGTCATATTTTTACGTGTAATAAGTATAAACATATAATTTATTAAAAACTTTTTATGTTTTTAATTAAAGATAACAACTAATCATTTATATTATTCATTCAATGTTAACTAAAAATATTTCAAAGTTTATTGTTTAAAAATTATTTTAATACTTTTTATTTATAATATTTTAATTATTTTGGTTATAAAACATTTTGTTAATTTTATTTATTGTTTTAAAAATTATTTTAATACTTTTTATTTATAAAATTTTATTTATTTTGTTTATAAACATTTTGTTTTTACTAAAATTTTAAGATTAATTTTTTAAAAAACATGTACTTTACATACCATAAAGCTATAAAGCAGTAAAACAGTAGAGCAAGCGCATAGAAAAAGAGGAGTTTGATAAAAATTGCTTTACTTGCTTTGACTTGGCTGTTACTGCTTTAACTGCTTTTTCATCATATTTTAATATATATTATAAAGACATTTTTATTAAAAAACATTTAAATGCTTTTAATTCGATCAACATTTTATATTTATTCATCCATGTTAACTATAAATTAATTTCAAAGATTTTAAAATAATTTTTATTTATGTTTTATTATTATTATATTATTATTATTATTATTATTATTATTATTATTATTATTATTATTATTATTATTATTATTATTATTATTATTATTATTATTATTATTATTATTATTATTATTATTATTATTATTAGTGATTGGCTCATTACATCCAATACAGTGTAAGAGGGAAAACAAACACAGATTTAAGAAGTTGATAGGTACGAAGAATCACGAAATTTTCAGTTTCGCACTATAGTCAAGGACATAAGAGATGCTCTCACCTCTGATGATGGGGTAGTTATTTATTAATACTGTTATTTATATTTATGACCTGAGTTGTTTGTTATATTTACACGTTTACTCAATCAACACACACACACACACACATCAAGTTTTCACACACACGACACTCGCACCACATAACGCATGCCCAGACTCAATACACTATTATTCATACTATTATATACCTGTTTAACAAACATTTATTCAATGTTTCACTTAACATATACTCTAGAACGAAGAGACTTTTATTAGTTTACAAAACATTATGCAACAACGGTTGTCTACAATCATCATTTTCAATCATTTTAAACTTTATAAAGTGATAAAATAATTTTATCATGATAGCTATGCTGTCTTTGTTCTATAGTGCAAATATCCATCTCGTCAACATGCGTTTTTACATATATATATTATATATAAGTATATATATATAATTAATAATGATATAATATTATATAATATTAATATAGTAATATATATATATATTAATATATATATTATATATATATATATATATTTTATATATAATATATATATATATAATATATATATAGTATATATATATATATATGAAATATATATATTATGATATTATTACTTGAAAGCATTTTAATCTGAAGTGGTATGAATGACGTTGATAAAATTTTCAGAACTTGCAAGCACTATCCAGTTTAACAAGCATGGTAAAAAAATAGAAAACTATCTTTTAAGACATCAGTAATGTTTTATTATTATTATTATATGGAAGTGTATTTAATTACTTTAATTACTGATCAGATATGATATGTATATCATATTTTATAATAAATACTTACATTTAGGAATAATTATTTGATTTGGAAAATATTCGTTTGGCTAGGTTTAAAAATTTCGAGATATTGTAGAATCTAGCGAATGCTACTCAAGCTGTTGATCCTATGAGCACTGGAACAAGACTGAACGTCTGAATGGAATATTCGATTTCATATAAAATTATCTAATATGATCTATTAGGTTGCGGCCTAATTAAAACACGACACAGGATGCTAATAGGGCTGAATTTCCCACTAGTATAGATATAATTAATTCAATAATTTATATGTAGATCACGTGAAGCCAAGCGCGAAGAGCGCCCGGAAGCGCGCCCCGGTGTTGGAACCGACGCATGAACCGCTCGGCGGTTATATTCTACGCAAGCCGCGGCAAAACTGGAGCCGATGTATTTCAAAGTGGTAGTGTATACATCCTGGTATTTTGGAATCTATTGTAACGTCTAATTGTTTAAAATAAAGTCATTTAATATTATTGAACAGGATAATATATATATATAATATATATATATATATATATATATATATATATATATATATAATATATAATATCATTTTTTTTAGAAAAATTTATTTATATATATATTTTTTATATATTATATATATTATATAATATATATAATATATATATATATATAATATAATATAAACAAAATGTTTTTAAAAAATAGTCTCATTATATATATAAAAAAACAGTAAAGCAGTAAAACAAAGACCTACTAATCCCTTTGTTGTCAAGAGCAATTGCGCTAGATTGATTAACTGTTTTTATCTGCTTTTAATGGTCGTAAAGTATATGTTTTTAATAAAATTTCGTACAATTTTAGTAAAATAAAATGTTTATATATCAGTCACACTTTGTTTTTCTTCTTACATTACAATTTTTTAAAATTTATAAATAAAAAAGTATTAAAACAAAAATAAAAAAAATATAAAAAAAAACAATGTTAACAAATATATGACGTTTAAGTGCAGTAAAACAGTAAAGCGGTAAAGCAGTAAAACAAAGACCTACTAATCCCTCTGTTGATAGGCAATTGCGCTATTGATTTACTGTTTTACTGCTTTAAGGTTTGTAAAGTATATGTTTTTAATAAAATTTCGTACAATTTTAGTAAAACAAAATGTTTTTATAACAGACACTCTGTGTTTTTCTTCTTACATTACAATTTTAAAAAATTTATAAATAAAAAAAGTATTATTATTTTTTA
This sequence comes from Trachelipus rathkii, assembly GCA_015478945.1. NCBI lineage: Eukaryota > Metazoa > Arthropoda > Malacostraca > Isopoda > Trachelipodidae > Trachelipus > Trachelipus rathkii. Next base: position 16,166 of record JABUQX010017829.1, read on the forward strand.
TTTTTGTTTTAATACTTTTTTTATTTATAAATTGTAATGTCAGAAGAAAAACATTTAATTTTGAAATGTTATATAGACTTTAAATAAAAGATACCTGTTTCTCAGGTCTTAGCATGAACCTGTGAGTTAAATGCCCTGTACTTCCCAAAGTGGTAGGTGGTCGAGTTCTACTTGATACCTAAGAAGGATTATATTTTGAATTATGACCCAAAGCCTCGGACAGTTAAAGGCGGTAAGTCTTGTTCCAGTGCTCATAGGATCAACAGCTTGAGTAGCATTCTCTAGATCCTACAATATCTCGAAATTTTAAAACCTAGCCAAACGAATATTTTCCAACTCAATAATTATTCCTCAATGTAAGTATTTATTATAAATATGTTGTATCATATCTGATCAGTAATTAAAGTAATTAAATACACTTCCATATAATAATAAAGGGTAGATGAAACATACTGATGTCTTAAAAGTAGTTTTGTATTTTTTACATATGTGTACTGCCTGAACATGCTTGCATGCATTCTGAAAATTTATCAAGTCCATTCATTACCAGCTTCAGTTAAAACAATGTTCCATTATATACTATTATAATATATATATGATATAATATATATATATAAATATATATATATATATATATATATATATTAAATATTATATATATATATATTATATATAATAATATAATTATATATATACTATATTTATGTTAAACGCCAGTGACGAGATTGGATATTGTCACTATTTACAAAGACAGATAGCTATATGATTAAAAATTATTTTCACTTATATAAGGTTAAAATGATGAAATGCATTGATTGTTAAGATCACCGTTGTTGAAAGTAATGCTGTTTTGTAAATACTTATTAAAAGTCCTCTTCGTAGAGTATACTGTTTTAAGTGTAAAAATTGAATAAAATTGTTTGTTAAACAGGTTTAATAGTATGAATAATAGTGTATATCTGGTGCATGCGCTTTATATGTGTGCCGTGTTGTCGTGTGGTTGTGTTGTTGTGTGTGTGTTGTGTGTGTGAATTGTATAGAATATAATAACAAACAATCTGCAGGTCATAAGTATCAACATAACACTAATATGAATAATAATTACCTCCATCAATCAAGATGTTGAGTAGCTATCTTTATGTCCTGAGCATATATGCGTATACTGAAATGTCGTGATCTTTTGTACCTATAACTCTTATCTAGTGTTTGTTTTTCACTCTTAATCTGTGTGATTGATTAATGAGCCAATTCATCATATCAATAAGAATAATAATAATAATAAATAATAATAATAATAATAATATAATCTAATAATATAACATTATAATGATATAATAATAATAAAATAATAATAAATAAATACAAATATTTAAAAACTATGAATATTTTTAGTTAACTATTGATGCTCAAGCTTTGGTTTAGTGAAAGCATAAAATGTTTTTAATAAAAATAGTCTCACATTTATAAATACTTAAATATGATGAAAAGCAGTAAAGCAGTAAAGCAGTAAGAGCAGAAAACCAAGACCGTACAATTCCCTTTGTTGCTAGGGTTATTGCCCTATTGATTTACTGCTTTTCTGCTTAGGGTCTGTAAAGTAAACTAAGTTAAATTCTAAAACATTCATAAAACCTTGTAGATTAATAAGCATAATGCTTAGTAAACACTACAAAAAAATATATAATAAAAGTAATTAAAAATAATTTTTTAAAACATAAATATCTTAAGTAAAATATGTTATAATCAAAATATTAAAATTTTATAACTGTGTAACTGATGAAAAGTAGGAGTGAAGCTTTTGTCATAATCTCATAATAACATTGAATGATTATAAATGTAAATGATTAGTTGTTATCTTTAATTAAAACATAAAAAAGTTTTAATAAATTATATTTTATTATCTTATTACAACCGTCAAAATATGACGTAATAAAGAAACAATACAAAGAAAACTATATAAGTTTGAGAATGGCTAATGTTAAAATAAGTTAGACTGTGCACACATTAACAAATCGAGTACTGTTTTAAACTCGATACAAATTAGTTTGTGCAGCTATTAAACGTAAATCCTCTGTTTGTTCTATCTTTTGTGACCTTTGCGTATAATGATAGAGAGAGTGTCTTTTTAAATTTGGTTACTAACTTTCATTATTTTTTGTGATATAAGCTATAGTAACCTCACAAATATATGTAGGTTAGGACGGTTAACTTTTTTAAAACTTTCATTTTTATTACCAAGTATCGTTTAAGGGTTCACCATATCTCATATGGGTTCTTAGACTCCTTTAAGAGCATTGAAAACTATTGTTATTTGTGGTCAATCATCACTGAAACATATATACATCGTGCTAAGTGTATGTTTTACTACTTAAATTGGCTCTCACCGGATTCCACACCTGTCGCTGGTACCGATACATTACAGTAAGTCATTTGCTCAGACTTTAGCATTTAAGTATCTTAAAGTTTAAGTAAAACAAAGTATTATACAAATCACATCAATTGTCTGATAATAAAGTCTTCCTCCATCTCGCTCTTTCTTCCTCTTCCTCATTCTTTTCATTAATTTTTATACTATTACATGGCTAAAGATGATGTAAAGCTTAATGTTATTGCTCAGCTTTTCCTGGTTTTGGAGTGTAACTACATATCCTCTAGTACCGACTCATCGCAATTGTGAATGAGTCGAAATAGGGCTTCGTCCGAACGCTTGCTGCTGATTACGATCCTTCATCCATGACTCATTTTATGTTTTATAGTAAAGGTGTATATATAATATAGTATATATATAATAGATAATATATTATATATATAAGTATGATATATATATATATATATATATATCAATATATATGATATATATATATATATATATATAAATATATTATTTCTATATACATTATATATATATAGTAATATAAATATATATATATATATATATATATACTATATATATCTAATATCTATTATATATATATATATATAATATATCTTATATAATATATATATATATATATATAATATATATCTAATATATAATATA
>JABUQX010017830.1:0-7500 GCA_015478945.1 Trachelipus rathkii
CAGGCTATAATATCGTTTACAAATTTATTATTCACAAGAGAAACCATGTTTATAGTTTAATGTCGGACCTTCAACTAATGATGAGCTTCAGCTATCCTTCTTTTAAGAAGAATGTAATCCTCTCTCTCTCTCTCCCAACAAACCGGTTTATACGTAGCTAACCCTAAAACGTTAGTCCTAACAAGAATGAAGGGGGGCGGGGCTTATAACTATTGCGTAATGTTATGTTTTTTTTTCTTATCTCTAATGGATTTCTCTTGTAATGTAGCCTTAGGCTTACATTTTTAACCATTCTTATCTTTTTTTTCATAATTTCTTTACACTGGGCTAAGGTTGTTTGTTATTTCATTTTCTGAATGACCCTAAAGATGAAAGTGTTGATATCACACCAGGTGAAAGGCCTGAGGCTATAGCCTTAGGTGTAGAATACACGTTTTCCATATCAGCTAAATGTGGGCGGGGCTTATAACTATTGCGTAATGTTACTGTTTTCTGTAATGGGCACAAGATGAAAGTGTGATTATCAACATTACCATGTGAAAAGGCCTGAGGCTATAGCCCTTAGGTGTAGAATAAGCACGTTTTTTCCATATTAAGCTAAATGTTGGGCGGGGCTTATTTTAGATTACATACATTCGTCACAAAAGAAAAAGTATATTTAATCCTGCCACCTGACGAGAGAGGACGAACGCAGTATCACTCAAACATGTGCGTCTTCTTGTGAACATTAGGTGTGTATGTAAGGGGTATGGATGCGGAAGAATAAACAATATAATAATAATAATAATAATAATAATAATAATAATAATAATAATAATAATAATAATAATAATAATAATAATAATAATAATAATAATAATAATAATATTATAAAATGATAAATTAATCTTATCACAGAACTTGTGCATTCGAAAACGAAAAAATGTCGATCCTTCAGGCTTTCGGTACAAACAGAATGCAGAACTTGATGAAAATTCTGGCTGTAAGTTTTAAATGATTTTTTTTTTATAAATTTTAATTTTATTATACAAAATTTAATTTTTTCAGATTTTATTATACAAAAGTATAAACGTTAATTTACAAATTTTACAAAAGTTAATTTTCGGATTTTTACAAATTTTAATTTTATTAAAAAAGTTAATTTTAATTTTTTTTTTTTTTTAAATTTTACAAATTTTATTTTAAAAAGTTTTAAGTTTTTATTATATTTTTTTTTTATTTTTCAGTTTCGCAAATGCTTTATAAAACGAAGAGTTAAGAATGGTGTTGGTGGTGGAGGGCAAAGTGGGCAAATGGTGTGATCTATGACAAGAAGAATGATACTGACAGACAGAGATGGTACAACAGCCACACAACACAACAACACTATCCCAGCAGGCAATCATCAAAATGAAAGCTCTGTAGAGGGAAGTAAAGGCAAAACATTGCTGGTCGTAAAGAAGAAGCAAGCAAACGACGATTGACCACCCCCAGAACTCTTCGACCAGTATGGCCAATCGCTCAATGTGAGGAAGCTGCGAACAGTAAAGGAGAAACTGTTCCTGGTCGTAAGAAGAAGCAACCAAAACGACGATTGAATGTTCCTGGAGCACCTCGTGTCAACTATGTCGAAACTGAGAGACGTAACGAAAAATGCAGACAGCTTGTGGAGGATGCCCAATGGAGTCCTGATGCTGCAGCAACAGGTTCGACAGTAACGAGACCATCAGCCTTACCATCCTCTAATGCAGAGATGGGGATAGATGGACATGTTAGTGGTAGTCCAGAGGAAACTACGCAAGACGTGCATGCTGATCGACTCTCTAGGGAGTAATGTGTAATATTATTATTATTATTATTATTATTATTATTATTATTATTATTATTATTATTATTATTATTATTATTATTATTATTATTATTATTATTATTATTATTATTATTATTATTATTATATATTTTTTATTATTTTTCATCTTTTTAAATTTATTGTGAATACATATATTTATTTTAGTTATGAATTAATTCATTTTTATAAAATAATCTTTTCAGAATTTAGTATTATTGATATTCTCTCTTCTTCTTTCTTCTTCTTCTTCTTCTTCTTCTTCTTCTTCTTCTTCTTCTTCTTCTTCTTCTTCTTCTTCTTCTTCTTCTTCTTCTTCTTCTTCTTCTTCTTCTTCTTCTTTTTCTCTCCTTCCTTTTCTCGCTTCGACTCCTTCTCCTATTTTTCCTTCCTCATTCTTCTTCCTTTTTCTTACTCTCATTTCTTCTTTTTTTTCTTTTTTTATATATATATATATATATATATATATATATATATATATATATATATATATATATATATATATATATATATATATATATTTTTTTTATATTTATATATTTATTTTTTTACACTTAATGTGAGCTTTTACTTATCTTATGTTCTCTTTTTTGACAGAAAAAAAGGAAGAATGAAGATTTCACAGCCGACTTCGTCGATATGAAGAGGGTTGGGTATGGGAAAAAGTCTGGTATACTTTTGTGCATAAGTACAGGATTAGAGTGGATGAGTCCAGGGTGTTTAATAGGGGTTTAGACTTAAGCGATGCCTTTAATAGGGTCGTATTAGATGTCATTAGACATCTAAGAGAGGAGATTAACTATAGACAGTATGAGGCTCGTTTTACGTTCACTTTTAACGATGGTGCACGAAATCAATTCGTTGTAGTTGTACCTTTCAGAGAAATAAGTGATGAGGATATAGTATCTCATTTATGCAATAGGCTCGAGACCGCATTTCAGTCTGGTGATCAATATACATTTTCTGATTTTATTATTGAAGTAAAGATTGTTCATAACCCATCAGGGTCAGGAATAATTATTCCTACAGGTGCAAAATTTGAAGGTGTCAGAGATTTGAACACATGTCATTTATTTAGAACAGAACATCCAAGAATAAATAAAAAGACAAAAACTATTAAAATTGATGATACTGTAGGTTGCGGATTTAAAGCAATAGCTATGGCCCAAATGTATAAGGCTGGTAAAGAACATAAAACCATCAAGTCTAATGCATTGAAAAAGGAGGGAAAGAAAATCGCTGACCAGTGCAAATTAAAATATGCTGAGCCATTAAGTTCTGATAAATTTGAAGTAATAGAGAGAGTCTTAAAATGTAGGATTTTTGTGTATAGTAATGATGGGGAAAGAGGATTCAGTGTGGTGCATAGACCTACTGAAGAAGATCGAGAAAAACCATTATACGTTTTAGGTTTCGATAGAGTTGCTGAACATTATTTCTATGTACCTGAAGGTGTAATACCCTTAACACTACAAGGACTTAAACGTGATAATATCAGAGGGGATATTTTTTGTTCTAAATGTTACATCTTTGTAGATAATATTATACATCATCATGACAAAGAATGTTTGTATTATAATTGTAAACAATGCCTAAAGTATGATTGTCCAGGTAAATTGCTTGATGGGGAACAATTACTGTATTGTGATAAATGTAACCGTAACTTTTACAATGCTAATTGTTTTGAAAGTCATAAGAAATTATGTGGTAAAATCTATATTTGTCCAAAATGCAATACACAAGTAACACCTGATAAACGAATTCAAAAACGTCATGAATGTGAAAAAATTCATTGCAAGGTTTGCTATGAATCGTATAATCCTCTTGAAGGTAAGCATGAATGTTATATGAAACCCATTGTGATTAAAGAACTAAAAGAAGGTGAGGAACCTAAAAATACACATACTATTTACTATGACATAGAAACATACCAACACAACCACCAGATTAATCCCGACAATAATAATGAAGAAATAGATATGGTTCCATACATACTTGTAAGTACAGTTGTATGTTATAAATGTAGTGAAAAAGAATTGGGAGATGAACAATGTGAGAAGTGTATGACAAAACGAACTGAAATTTTCGCAAATAATATTTAAATGCGGAAGTATCTATGAGAAATGCCTGTTGATCAATCCTAACGTATCTTGCTTCTTTTGCTGAAACGCATAAAGATGCTAATATAGTTGTAGCTGCCCATAATGGAGGGCGCTTTGATACCCAGTTCGTGTATAATAGATTGTTATTGAGACCAGAAGGCGATGCTGTTAAAGGTAATCCCATTAAAAGAGGCACAAATATCATAGCACTGACATCATTTAAAAACATCATGTTTAAAGATACACTTAATTATATGCCTTGTGCCTTAAAAGCCTTACCAAAATGTATGGGTTTAGACGGTAATCTGGAAAAGGGGTTCTTTCCATATAAGTTTCTTACTCGCCCTAATCTAGATTATGTAGGCCCTATTCCCTCTATAGATATGTTTGAAGTAGACCGAATGAATGATACTGAAACAAATGAGTTTATTGAATGGTACGCATCGTTTACTAACAAGGATTATGATATTAAGAAGGAATGTATTAAATACTGTGTCCAAGATGTAGATATCTTACGGAAAAGTTTCGAAGCTTTCCGTAACATGTTTCGAGATATGTTTAAGATTGATTGTTTAGTTGATTGTTGTACTATAGCGTCTTTATGCTTTAGAATTTTTAAAACTACATTTTTAGAAGAGAATACAATAGCCCATCTAGGTCGAGGCGAACAGAAAAATTATTCTTACGAAGGGATCAAATGGCTAGAGTTTATGGAACATTATACGGGACAAAGTATTACTCATGCTCGCAATGGTGGAGAAAGAGGCTTTAAATTGATGAATAAAGCAGCATTCCCTGATGGGTATGCTGAAGTTCCTGTTTCAAAATATAGACCTATCAAAGATGCCGATTTTATCCAACTTAGAAATCTAGTTGTAGATGAAACTCTAAAAACCAAGAATGAACAAGAATGGGAAGCTATGGATAATGCAGCTGAGCGCAATGGTACAGGACCTGTTGAGAAGAAACGAATAGTATATCTATTCCATGGGTGTGCATGGCATGGTCATCAGGGATGTGAAAAGGGAAAGACACGGCATGATGAAGCAACAGCTTTAGATATGTACACGATGACTATGTCGCAGGAGAAAGCATATAAGGATAGTGGATTCGAAGTGGTGAGGGTATGGGAATGCGAATGGGAAACCATGAAAAAAGAAGGCAAAGTACGTTTCGTGACCTCTAATGATGATGATGATAATGATAACAATGAGGAAGAAGAAGAAGAAGAGGGTTTAGGCCATTATGTTAATAGAATCGCGAATGATGTGGCCCACGGTAAACTTAATGTAGGTGAGGCTCTATATGGAGGAAGAACAGAGCCCTTCGTCTACTATTATCCTCCTACAGACGGAAAAACGAAAATTAACTACTTGGATTTTACATCGTTGTACCCTTGGGTTCAGAAAACCCAGGCATTCCCTAGTGGTATACCCACAAAATTGGTAGGGTCTGAACTACCTACCATTGAAACATTTAGTAGAGAGGTTAATAAGGACAAGTATTTTGGGTTAGCTAATGTTTGGGTCCTTCCACCTAATAAGCTCTATATGCCAGTTCTACCAGGAAGATACGATGAAAGACTCGTGTTCACGTTATGCAGGACATGTGCAGAAACGAAACAAGAAACATTATGTAAACATACTAAGCGACAACGTGAATTCCGTGGTGTTTATACTACACCAGAATTAGAATTAGCATTAAAGAAAGGATACAAAATCACCAAACTTAATGAGATATGGACATTTACACCTAAGATAGGATTGTTCACTGAGTATATAAAAGAATTCTTGAAGATAAAGACTGAGGCATCAGGTTTACCAGCAGGAATACCAGGGTTCGATAGTCCCATGTTCAATCAATTCATAGAGGACTTTGAAAGAATCGAAGGGGTGAAACTCGATAGAGAAAAGATAGGGAAGAATGCTGGGCTTCGTTTTATAGCGAAATTATGCCTTAATTCTCTTTGGGGAAAATTTGCCGAACGTGCTCCACATTGTGAAGATATAATCTGTCACACCGATGCTGAGGTATGGAAGTTGTTTAGAAGAGCAGATGTAGAAGTACAGGATGTCTCCTGTATAGGTAAGAGATATATTGTTTCTGTGAAGTATACTTCTCTTGCAGAGCAAACAACCAGAAGCACTAATATAGCTATAGCTGCTTTCACTACAGCTCATGCTAGAGTGAAACTATATAATCTTCTTGAGGAGTTAGGACAAAGAGTCTTATACTGTGACACAGATAGCTGTGTCTTTGTAACAGGGGAGGGAGAAACTGATCCGGCTGTAGGGAAATTTTTGGGTGATTTAACTGACGAAATAGGAGAGGGTAATAGTGCTGATGCCTTTGTATGTACAGGTCCTAAATCTTACGCTGTACGAATTATAAAAGAGGACGGATCCATAGATCATATAATAAAGGCTAAAGGATTAACATTAAACAAAACAACTAGCGAAATAATTAACTTTAACACTATGCTGAAACTGGTCATAAATAACATGGATGATGATGATGAGAATGAACGATTGATAGATGATGAAGAGCATTATTATTATTCTAAACTTAGGGAGGGGGGTGATATCACTGCAATAATAGCTGACGAAATGAGAACAAGAGAGGGTACAGAGAGTTTGCATGGTAACGCTTATCATAAGGATGAAACAACAAACCCTCATGTAGAAATTAAAGATAAAGATATGGCTTTTAAAACTCCTACAATGAGATTTAAAGCTGATAAAAAAGGTAAAATGAAGATTCGCAAAGGTCTAAAGAGATTGAGAATGACTGGTAATAAACGTGTTCTTATTAAAAAATCAGCGCGCACAATTCCATATGGCTTCAGAGGAATCCTCTTTCCCCTTATAGTTAAAGAAAGAGCCAATGTTCATTAAACTTTTTCTAAATAAAAAATGTAATATATATATATATAAATGATAATAAATATCTATTATATATATATATATATATATATATATATATATATATAAATAAAAAAAATATAATATATATATATATATATATATATATGAATGATTTTATTTTTCTATGTGTATTTTTATGATATTTTTAATAAATGATTAAACAAAATTCTTTTCTTTCAAATCCTTATTATAAAATAATAATAATAAATAATAATAATAATAATAGAACTTGATTTTGTGTTATGTTTATCCAAAATGTCTCAAAAATGCATTTGAATCAGTAGATCAATAGACCAATAGATCATGGATGGTCATGAGGGGGACAGGATGTTGGCTAGATAGTGGTTTGATTTAGTGATTTACTGCTTTAGGGTATGTAAAATGTTACAATTTTAGTAAAAAATTTGACCTTAATCAATAGATCAATAGATCACGACTGGACAGGAGGGAGGTTGGATAGTGGTTTGATTTAGTGATTTACTGCTTTAGGGTAAGTAAAAACGTAAATTTGGTAAGTTATAAGAATAATAATAATAATAATAATAATAATAATATAATAATAATAATAATAATAATAAAATAATAATAATAATATAATAATAATAATAAAATAATAATAATATAATAATAATATAATAATAATAAATAA
>JABUQX010017830.1:17500-27500 GCA_015478945.1 Trachelipus rathkii
TACCGAATGTCAAATATAGTTTATCATTGTTTCGGTTTATATCTGCATTTTTTGTTTCTTTTTTTTTATTCTATCGCAAAAGTTTCACATTATTCTTGTTGAAAAGAGAGACCTATTTGAAATTTTTTGATTACTTATTGCTTTTATGGTACTTTATTTTTCTTGTTTGAAGATGTTTAACTTTGGTTTATTACCTACTTAATTACCTATGGGTTACTTTCATTTAAGTTTATAAAATTTTATTTTGTTTTAGTTTTTATAGCGTTTAATTATTTTTGTATTTATATTGTTTGACTTACTTTTATTTTTTTACTTTTTTATTTTTTTAATTTTTTTTAGATATGATTTTTTTTTTGTTTTTTTCTTTTTCAAATATTTTTTTCCTGACTACCTGGCTTCTACACTTATAGTACCATTATAGAGTTTATTTATTGATTCAAAGTACAATTATGAAGTTTAATATTTTGATTTGAAGTACAATTATGGAACGCAAAATATGAATTCCAAGTGTCCTTATTCAGTATTCATCCCCCCCCCGAATGGGGTAAATAGGGACACCACATTTTAATTCTTATTTTATGTATCATTATTGACACTTTCATACTTATGGCTAATTTTAATATATTAAACAATTAATTATTTTAAGTAAAAATTAAAATAAAAAATAAATTTATACACAAATATGAATTCCATGAGATGTCATTGTTCACAATTCAACACCTATGTGGTGTCCTATTTCACCCCATCAAGGAAAATTCGAATGAGCTTCATTTAAACTTTAATTCAACTATTATTACTAGAATTACATTATTATTTATTTGTGGGCTTATGACCTATATAGGCCCATGATTTTTCGAAAAAATAATTCCAAAAAGTGTATTAGGGAAAAGGAGGGAGACAAGTTTTACTTAAAGTGTCCCAATTCACCCCTCCCAACGCTATATATATATATATATATATATATATATATATATATATATATATATATATATATATATATATTTATATATATATATATATATATATATATATATACAGCAGTAGTAGTAGTAGTATGATAGAAAGAGTGCATATATATAAGTTATATATATATATATAATATATATATATATATATATATATATATATATATATATATATATATATATATATATATATATATATATTATTTATATATTTTTAGTTATATATATATATATATCGATAGATTTTCTGTGTGATTAACGTGCTTTTATTCTCCTGATTAATTATAATTGTATGGATATATAAATATCTGACAGGTTAGACAGCCAGATAGTTACTAATGTGAAATAAAATTGGGAAATGTGATTCATTCACTGACTTAATTCAATCCAATGTTACAAATTAGTTTTATACTTTATTGCATACTATATAAATTTATAAAATAATGGAACTTTAAAATATATTCTAGTGGACTAATGAACACTTAAGTGGGCAAAAGAATTTTTTTTTACTTTTTATTAACTGAAAAGTTTATTTAGTAATTTCAATAATGGAATCTAGCTGATATCTTCTACTTAATAAAATTTAAAGATACATTCATTTGTACTTTTACATTAAATTTTAAGTTATTTTTTTTTCATTCTCAGAGTATTTATTTCAAATATTTAAAAGATTTCAGTGTCAGAAAATCTTGAATAGAATGCAACTAGGCTCGCTAATAATGAAACATAATATAGGTGTTTTTCTTGCATATTAGAAATTTTTAATAATATCTCAAATTGCTGGTGTACAATAGCAAAATTAAACAAAAACCACTTGCAGCTGGGTTTTTGTTTTGTTTTTTAGGTTGGGGAAAACAGGAGCTCATCAGGTTTTGCCAACCCTGTGATTAAATGGGCCATAAGATATATATATAGCATATATATATATATATATATATATATAGCAAGAAGAAGAAGATAGCAGCAGAGTTGTTGAGCATATATATATTGATATATATATATATATATATATATATATATATATATATATATATATATATATATATATATAATATATATATATATATATATATATATATATATGTATTTACGTAAACAATACCCCTTCTCTCCTTGCTACCAACCAAGTAAAGAAAACGGGATCAAACAAGATACAACGCAAAAGCTTCATGCGCGATTTGAAAGCCTAATTCTCATAATTGACAATTTTTATTTTAAATTTAATTCATTTCGTATTTGCATATTTAACTGAAATTTCATTTTAAGTTATTTTTCTGACTAAATACTTCATTCAGATTACTTAAATTAATAATATATCAAATGAAATTTTTATTAGTTCCCTCCACCTTTTCTTTTTCAAGATGAAATTAATTCAAATAAAAAAGAAAAATAACTATTCTATTTCGTAATTTTTTTTAAAATAGATATGTAAAATTTCAATTGCACTTCATTTATAAGTTATAATTTGTAAAATAAATTTATAATTTTTTAAATAAAACATAATCTTACCTTCAATAAAAATAGCACAACTTTTCTTCTCAAGATGTAAATGCAAACTGAAATAAGAAATTGCGGAGCGGACGCTGAAGCTGCGGAACAAGCGTGATTTTCTATTATTGAGAGAAAGTTAACTTTTAACAAGATATTTTTTATCGGACTTTGACTAATTAATGAAAAATAAAATTAACTTCTGATAAGGGTTTGATAACAAAAAATTAACTTCTATAATTAAGTTTTGTCGATTATCTAGTTAATGCCCATCACTGATATCAGTACGATATATATACACATATATATATCCACATGGGTAATCACATAGTGTTGATGAGTTTTCATAAAGATCATTGTAAAATATATATTATATATTGTTATTATTATTTTTATAAATATTTATAGTATTATTAATAATTATATTTATATTCATATTTTATAAATTATTAAGGTTATTATTAATATATATTTATTAGTGATGGACATGACATCCGCATCCGCATCCGCATTTCCATATTATCCGCACCTAAACTGACATCCGCATCCGCATCCTCACTTCTTAACGCCGCATCCGTATCTGCATCCGCATCCTCTTTGAAAATGAGGATGTTTCAGGATGTTTTCTACATTGAATTAAATGCAATAAAATAAAAATGTTTTGGCATCTTTATCATGAGAGTTTATGTGCAGTAAATGGAATTTTGAATTTTGATCTCTGTATATGAGCAGCAGCAGCAGCATATGGAAAGAAGGCGCAGCAGCAGCATAGCAGCAGCAGCAGGTTGTTACGCTATATATATGGCTAAGGTTGCTGTTATATATATATAAGTTGGGTTATTGCTACTATAGCAGCAGAGTTATAGTGTTATATGCTATATACTACATATATATATATATATGTTACTTATAACATATTATATATATATATTATATAGAGTTGTCTGGTTATAGTTATTATATATATATACATATTATGCCATATATACAGCAGTTGTTGGTTAGTGATATATAGCAGTTATATATTGTTATATATATATATATATATATATATATATATATATATATATATATAATATATATTATTATATATATATATATATATATATATATATAATATGCATATATATATATATATATATAAAAATAGATATATATATATTATTATGTATATATATAGTTATTTATTATATATATATATATATGCAGAGTATATATATATGTATATATATATATATATATATATATTATATATATATATATATATATATATATATATATATATAACTGTTTTTTCTGGCAATTTGATTGGGCCTTGCGTCGCCTCTACTCTTAGCTATAATTGGAATGACAGTTGACTCTGGTGACGCTCTGGCTGCCGATAAGGTGAGCTGAATGTTGATGGTATGAGCAGTGTTCATCTCTTTTCTACTAAATCTTTCTCTCCCCTCAAAATCCAAGGTTCAATCGTGCTTGCTCTCTGTCATTCAGGCTAGAGACAGTGCGTATCGGGGTGAAAAAATTCTGCTTCTCCTATCACTCTGCTAATTTTCATTCCAGCTAGAAATCGTTGCAGATACTCTTCGACGAGCGCGGGCTCTCATCAAACGAAAGTGTGCTAACTCCTTGATAAATCTTTCTTGGCCTCTTGCCAAAAACATTCTAACAACTTCTGTAAATCTATCTTTCCTCCTCTTATTCAACCTGGTTATTCTGTTGCTACTCCTTCAACTGAAAAGGAAATTTCTCTTGTTTCCTATTTTCCTAACCCAAATCTCTAGACGATCTCCGGTACTGGTCCTCCTCCTCCTTCTTTCTCTCACTATCTGCGTCAAGCTTGTGATTACATTTGATCAAGTGCATGGGCTCCTGGAATCTTTGAACGTTAGGAAGGCGGCGGGCCCGGATGGCATTCCCTCCCCGAGTTTTGATGGAGGGTGCTTTCGTGCTGACCCGGCCCCGTTCAACTATATTATCTATGTCTCAATACTAATACTTTCCCCTCAGTGTTGTGCACGCACATGTCCAACCCCTGTTCTGAAAAAATGTAGTCTCTTGGATCCTTCTAACTATCGCCCCATAGCTCTCACTTTTTATTCTATCTATAAGACTCCTGAAACCCCTTCCTCAACTCCTTACTCTCTTAGATCATCTTGCAGACCATTCACTTCTTCCGATCGTCAGTACACGTGGTTTTCGTGCTCGAGGTCTTACTGGCGATATACTTTTCTATCTAACTGATTTTATGGTTTTCCGCCCCTCAGGAACTACGGAGAGACTTTCGTGGTGGGGCGCTTGACATATCCAAGGCATTTAACTGGTATGACACGCGTCACTGCTCTCAAGCTCTCCTCCTTTTGGTTTCCTCCTTCTCTTGCTTACTTTATGCCTAGTTTTCTTTAAAAATCACTCAATATTATCTGCTTTGTTGATGGGGCAACTTTCTTTTCTGTCAAAAGTGTTGTTCCTCAGGGTGTTTTCTTTATCTCCAACTTTATTCCTACTATTAATGATCTTCTCACCTGCACATCTAACTCTACCTACTCACATACTGATGACTCGACCCTTCATTCTTCAACTCATTTCATTCTGCTCCCTCTTTTACTTCTAGAATTGCCTCTTCGTCCTAATCTTTCCGATTTCTATTCTCGCTGATCTGGATAGAATTTCCAAGTGGGGTCGTCTCAACCCTTTATGAAATTAAATTCTTTAAAAACCCAACTTCTACAAATCTCCCTCTCAAAGATCTTGACTTCTGTATCCTGACTTGCCTTCCAACCCCAAGACACCATACCATCTGCTTAAGATAATAACTGCCAAGTCCAACATCACTGGTAAACACTCAATCTAATCCCAAAGGTTCCAAGCCGCCTGATAGGGTCTGCAACTTCATCCTGCTCTGCACAGCTCCACTGTGGAGTACTGCTGAAGGGGCTGGTGGACTGGCACTGACTTGATAGTAGGCTGAGGCAAAGCTGCTTTAGATCCTTCAAAACCACAGCACTTTCCAAAGCCCTCACTTTCTGACCCCTTACGGCGCGATGTTGGTGCTTTCTCTTTTCTACTACCGCAGCGGCAGGTGCTCGTGGAAATCACCTGCGTACCACCACCTTTACGCTGCCCTCGTAGGAATGCTGTGTCAGCGCATGAGTTTTGCGTTGATATTGGTAACTCCAGGTTTGTTCGCTTGCGGTGCTTCCTTCTTCCCTGCCACTTCTGTTCTGAGGAATTCTCTACCATCTTCTGTGTTTCCTGCTGAATTCAATCTCTCACTCTAAAGCCTGCGTATGTGCTCATCTGCGTAGTTTCCGTTAGTTGATGAATATCTGGAGGTGTAACACCTCCCTTTTAATAGGCTCTGCCCGTGAGTGTGGTGGTGAAACTGTAAATATATATATATATATATATATATATATATATGTATATATATATATATATATATATATATATATATATATATATGTATGCAAATATATATATGTTATATATAAGGCTGGGTTAAGGTTATATATGCGTTGCTGGCTATACAGCAGAAAGATATATATATATGCTAAGCGTGCTAGATATGGAGTATATATATATAAAGATAAATATATATATATATATATATATATATATGTATATATTATTTATATATACATGATAAAGAAGAAGATATATATATATGTTATAATATATATATATATATATATATATATATATATATATATATATATATATATATATTAGTTAATATATATATATATTATACCGTATATATATATATATATATATATATTATATAGATATTATATATATATAAAGTTATGTATATATTAAAGAAAAATATATATAAAGATATATATATATATATATATATATATATATATATATATATATATTATATATATATATATATGTATATGTTATGAGTCAGCATATATATATATACATATATATATGCTATATATGTTATATATATATGCATACAGTAAGTAAGGTTATTGGTTGCTGCTATTATGGTTATATATTGTTATATATAAATATATATATGTATATATACGTTGAAAGTTATTATTATATATATACTATATGGTATGTTATATATATATATATATATATATATATATTATTATTATATATATGTTATTATATATATATTATATATATATATATATATATATATATATATATATATATATTATTATTATTATATATATATATATATTAAAATATATATACATATATGTTATATATATATATTTTATATTTAAGCAAACATAGTTATATATATATATATATGTTGTTATATATATAAAGGTATATATATATATATATATATATATATATATATATTAGTTGTTATGTATATATAATTTTTAATTCAAACTTCAAAGAGTAAACACTGCATCCGCATCCGCATCCGCATCCTCATCTACTTTAAGATCCTCATCCTCATCCGTATCCGCATCCGCATCCGCATCCCCATTCTCCTTTAAGATCCGCATCCGCATCCGCATCCGCAAACAATCAATTTTGACATCCGGTCTATCACTAATAATATATATGTATATATATATATATAGTAGTATAGCAGTATATATATATATATATATATATATATATATATATATATATATATATATATATATATATATATATATGTGTGTGTGTGTGTGTTTGTCTGTGTGTGTGTGTGTGAGTGCACCCTTAATGATTATACGGGACCCATTATATTTGATTCTAACGATATCTCCATATATGAGTTGATTGTAATTACGGATTTTTTTTTTTACAGTTGTCACCACCACTTACGGGCGAAGCCCTATTCAAGGAAGGGGTGTTGCACGACTCAGAAGTACACAACTAACGCAAATTACGCAGATGAGCACAGACGCAGGCTTTGAAGTGCGGGAGATTAAATTCAGCAGGAAATACAGAAGATGGAATAGAATTCCACAGAACAGAAGTAGCTGTAAGAAAGAAGTGGAATATGCAAAGTAGCGAAAGAGCTTAAAGTTTCAAATATCCACGCAAAACTCATGCGCAGACACAGCACCCTTGTGCTACGAGGAGGTGGAGGCACGCGAGTGACAAGTTCCTCGAGCACCTGCCGCTGCGGTACCTATAGAAAAGAGATAAAGCACCAACATCGCGCCGCAAAGATAGAGGGTCAAGTGAAGTGGAAAGTACGGAACAGTTTAGAAGTCTTTTGGCCTTTGACTCGACCCTGCCCAAAAGCCGGTGAAACCTGAGCCCCAGATATGAGAGCAGTACCACAAGGGCGGATGAGGCCCTTGTATAGCCGGAGCAATGGAGAAGAGGAAAAAAAGTCTCGCAGTCTAAACAGAACTCCGCCAGTTTCTTTGAGGCCGCCCTAGCAACCGTTGTGATGTGAGGTTTCCAAGACATTTTTTTGTTTATGTTAAGGCCAAGGATGTTTATATTGTCAACAGGAGAGACGAGAGAACCGTCAAAAGAGATAGGAAAGTTGGAAGGTGTTTTAGAGAGGGAGATTTGTAGAATTTGTAGAATTTGAGTTTTTAAATTTCACAAGGTTGAGACGACCCCACCCGGAAATCCTATCCAGATCAGCGAGAATAGAATCGGAAAGATTAAGACGAGAGGCAATTCTAGAAGTAAAAGAGGGAGCAGAATTGAAATGAGTTGAAGAATGAAGGGTCGAGTCATCGGCATACGAGTGGATAGAGTTAGATGTGCAGGTGAGAAGATCATTAATGAAAAGTAAGAATAAAGTAGGAGATAAGGCAGAACCCTGATGAACACAACAATTAACAGAAAAAGAAGAAGAAGTCGCCCCGTCAACAACAGCCAACATTGAGCGATTTCAGAGAAAACTAGACATAAGTAAGTGGGGGCAAAGTGGAAGGAGGAAACTGCTGAAGGAAGTGCTTGGGAGAGCAGTGACGCGTGCCATACCCGGTCAAATGCTTTGGATATGTCAAGCGCCACCACGCAAGTCTCCCCGTAGTTCCTAAGGGCGGAAAACCATAAATCAGTAAGATAGGAAAGTATATCGCCAGTAGACCTTGAACGCCGAAAGCCATACTGGCGATCGGAAAGAAGTGAATGAGATTCCAGATGATCTAAGAAATGAGAGTTAAGAAGGGTTTCAAAGATCTTAGATTTAACACAAGTGAGAGCTATAGGGCGATAGTTAGAAGGATCAGAGCGGCTACTTTTTTTCGGAATCGGTTGGACATGTGAGTGCTTCCAACACTGAGGAAAAGTGTTAGTATAGAAACATAGAGAATATAGTTGAACGAGAGGCGGGGTCAGCACGGAAGCATGCTCCCCTCAAAACTCGGAGGAATGCCATCTTCAGGCCACCTCGCCTTCCTAACGTTCTGTAGATTTCCAGAGCCCATTCACCTGATCGAATGTAATCACAGGCAAAGGCATAGGACAATTGAGTTGAAGGATGTGAGGATGAGGAATGCCAGAATCGTCCAGGGGTTGAGTTAGAGGAAAATAGAGGAGATTGGGCTTTTCAGTTATAGAATTAGCAACAGAACCATCAGAGCGAATAAGAGTGTGAGGAAAGAACAGATTTACAGAAGTTGTTA
The DNA here is from genome assembly GCA_015478945.1 of Trachelipus rathkii. Classification (NCBI taxonomy): domain Eukaryota; kingdom Metazoa; phylum Arthropoda; class Malacostraca; order Isopoda; family Trachelipodidae; genus Trachelipus; species Trachelipus rathkii. Next base: position 26,520 of record JABUQX010017830.1, read on the forward strand.
GAGATGCTTTTTGGCAAGAGGCCAGAAAGATTTAGCAGTTTTGTGTAGGAGAACCAAGGAGGTTAGCGCACTTTCTTTGGATGAAAGCTCGCTTTGCTCGTCGAAGAGTATCCTTCAACGATTTCTAGCTGAATGAAAATTAGCGAGAGGATAGGAGAACGAGAATTTTCCACTCCCGATACGCACTGCTCCTAGCCTGAATGGCCAGAGAACAAGCACGATAGAAATCCATGGATTATGAGGAGAGAAAGATTTAGTCGAAGAAGGAATGAACCTGCCTCATCCCCATCAACGATTACAGCTCCCACCTATCGGCAGAAGTTTCAGCGTCACGAGAGACAAAGCAGTCATCCCAATTATAGTTAGCGTAGACGCAACGCAAGGCTCCCCCAATCGGCCCGATCAAGTGCCAGAGAAAACGAGTAGGGCAGGATGGGAGCTGTTGGAGAGAAAGTATTAAAAATTAAGAGATATGGGCAAGTCAGGTCAGATTTACCGATAGTAGCGAAAGTGGTGTATTTTAAGAGAGAAGGGACTTGTGGTGAAACATAGGTCAAGTGTGTTCAAGAATTGGTTATGACGATCCGGAATGTGTGTGGGTTCTTTAATTAGCTGCTCCAGATCGCTGAGAATTCTGTATGATTCGGCCTCCTCCCCACCTAAATCGGTATGAGAGGACCACATCCATTCAGTGTTATGCACATTGAAATCCCTAAATAGAGGACCTCAGTATTTGATGAGAAGATATAACAGTTCTGGTGAGAAGTAGTAAGATATTCAAAAAGGCGTGAAAATCTGTTCCGTTTTAAGAGAGCAGTAGCAGAAGCACAAGATTATTGTAGTGGTAGGAAGGTAGGGAGAAAGATTTAAAGCCATAGAACATCGAAATTAGGAGATCTAGGAGATTCACGAGACGTGTTACAGGAGTGTTTATGCTTTCAACATAGGCACATACTCCACTCCCTTAGACGGAAATTATGA
>JABUQX010017830.1:32500-37500 GCA_015478945.1 Trachelipus rathkii
TTTAAAGGAATTTGTTTATGAACCTCCCCAATAAAGTTTAAATGCCTTTGTTTACATTTCTCCACCAGCTGTTTGTTTCCAGCCTCCTGATTGGTCTAGCGTGATGAGTTGGCTACGGCATGCCTTTCTTTGTTAGCCTGAGTTGACTGACTCCGCCCCTTTGTTCGTTCGTAGATCCATATTTTCTTGCTCTCCCATAAGGGTTTGCCCTTTGCGACCATGTTGATTACCATTAAATATATTGCTAACGGATTTTCTCTCTTTGCAATATGCCTCCACGCTACTTCAGAAGAACTTAAGAAGTATAATTGTCTTACTTCACGGGCGTTTTGATTACAACTGCCATTAATTTTGTTGGATTTTTTTATCAACTCTTTCGCATGTGTGAAAATTGTTGTTTTCCTACCTATTAGCAAGTTCCCATATCGTTTTAACATTTTTGCAAGACAGAGCAGTTCTTATTCGCCTTATTCCGCTACCTCTGTTCGGCTCCTGATGCGTCGTACTATAGATAGAATACGGTCGTTTGCATAGTCGTCCCTCATTATCGCCTCCTCCGACAGCAGCTTCCTTCGTAAATAAATATTTTTATGTTTGTTTCTCACGACCTGAGTAAGCGAGCGTACAGGCGTTTTATATAGGCATTTCGAACATCGGGGAATTCTTTTTCGGATCTCATATTCCATTGTATACTCCTTCTTGCATAAAGGCTTACCTTTCAGTTAGGTTGTGAGGGGGGCTATCAACTCTACCAGACAGCAGTATTGGCTCTGTAAAAGCTAAGCTTCCCAATGAGAGCACGAATTTCTTCCACTGTGTTTGGTTTTTCACAAGTGATGACTTCTGCTACTTTATCAGGATTGGATTTGATTCCTTCTTGATTTACAATGAAATCCAGGGATTGTAATTCTGTGACGCCGATTTTGCACTTATCGGGATTCAAACTGATGTATAAGTAATCTAGTCTTTTCAACAATTTTCATGTTCCTCTTTAGTTTCGAAAACAATAAAAATATAATCCATGTATACGTGACACTTGTCTATATCCAAGAGCAATATATTCACCATCCTTTGGAAAGCCGACGGTGAGCACACATAACCCATAGGTAAGCAGGTGTATGCGAAGGTACCCAGGTTACTAGTAATGGTAAAGTATTTTTGACTCTCCAGATGGAGCGGAATGTTGTAGAAGTCCTGCGTGAGGTCAAATTTTGAATAGTACTGACTGCCTTTTACTGAAAATAATTCATCGTGAATATTTAGAAGTAAAAAAAAAGTCTACTTCCGAGCGCTTGTTTAGCTATCTAAAGTCTGTTATTAGTGTTACTTGGCCATTGTCCTTCTCTAATACAGAGAGCGGAAACGCCCATTTAGCGTTTGTGCACTTCAAGGCTCCCGTGGCAACCAGCTGATTTAGCTTGGCCTTCGTTGCCTCATATAACTTGTGGGTGATCTTTCGTGGAGATAACCGAATAAGATTCCCTTTAATATTGGTCCTATAGGGGAAGGTACGAGCCAGGTCCCTCAAAAATCTATCCGGGAGAACACCAGTCTCTTTGTTTACATTCCTCTCTGTGTTACGTTCTGACACAGCTACTTTATTTCCTCTCTCTCTCCCCATATTTATGGAAAATTTCCTCCCAGCGGTTTTGTTGTTTTACTTTAATATAATTATTTTCTTTCAGATATGGGTTAAAAAATAAATCTTTATAGGTATAAATGACATCATTTAAAGGAAATAGAGGACTAATAGGTAAAGAAGGAAGAGACTTAGTATGAGACATATTGCCTCTAGAAAGTACATGAACATGCACATGATTTACATGGTGGTCTTGATCTAAGTTTACAGTATTATTGTTTTTGGCAGAGGTCTATTAATATGTCTTTTTCAAAGTTATATCAAGCCATATTGTTTTTAAAAATGAATTCTAAAATGTTAACTTTAAATCCTCCATATAAAATTTATTTGTAAAAACTTTATATGAAAAAAATCTATGAGTTTACATCTTTAATGTCACATATATTTATTTTGAATCTTTAGCCGCTAAATGTACCCAACTGTAGTTTTCGAATACTGATTGGCATTGGCGGCAATAAGATCGATTTCAAACCACTATCGATTACGTAATCTCTTTGTGGATACTATTAAATATCTTATAAAGCTTTGTGTAGATGACAGTACTCGTGGTAGTAATATTTGTTGATAGATCTGCTTTAGCGGCAGTAGCACAGGTGCGACATACAAGAGTTTAGTTTTCAGTTATATATATATATATATAAATTTATATATATATATATATATATATATATATATATATATATATATATATATATATATATATATATATATATATATATATATATATATATATATATATATATATATATAATTATTGCTCTCATTTTAAACAAGATGAATGCGTCCTGTCTTTTTGGAAGCATAGTTGTCGTTCACTTGATAAATAAATTAGTCTGTTGGCTCCTCATCACCTTAAATCATTGGTTCCCAAACTGGTGGTAAATTACCCCACAGGTTGTAATTTATTATTTTTCGGTGGTAATGGAGGGGTGTGAGGGACAAGAGAAAAAGTTTGAAAAAAAGAAATAAAAAAAAAAAGAAAAAAGAAAAGAAGAAAAGTGCGTGGCAACCCTGATGACTCCTCGACGTCACTCACTGCTAAAGGCTGCCTCTATTTTACACTGTCAGTTTCTCTGTGAGCATCAGCCCAGGCAGTATTGTTAACATTTATCCACTATTTTTTATGCAGTTTTTTCTTCTTTTTATGCAGATTAAACAATAAAATGTCCAAAAAGCGCACCTTCTTACGTCTTTTTTCGTCGTGGGTTTGTGAATTTACCTTCTAGTGGAGAGGATCGCATAATTTGTGGTATGTCACAAAGTGTTGACAAATGAAAGCCTCAAGCCATCAAAACTCTCAGCACACCTGCAGAATTGGCATCCAAATCTTCAAATTGAGGATCAGGCTTATTTTCAGAGCCGGACTGTAGCACTGAAGAATATCCAGTTCGGTTCATCTGGAAATCAAACCCAAAAGCTTCAGGCTGCGGTCGAAGCATTCTACTATGTTGCATATAAAGTTACCGAACAACAGAAATGCCACACCATTGTGGAGAATCTGATTATGCCTTGTGCATACGAGATGGTAAGCAAGGTATGTGGGGAGGATCAAGCTAAGAAACTGAGTGCCATATCTCTATCAAACAACATAATCCTCCGACGAGTCGCTGATATGGCATCAGATATCCTGTCCAAAGTTACAACAGAGATGAGAAATTTCATATAGCAAACTCTTTTTGCAATTTGTGCTCCTCTCCTTTATTTCTTTACAAATAATTAATTGGATTGGAACAGCGTTCAACAGGTAGGGAGAGATGTTTTTAATTTTATTTAAATGTTTTGTAAATTAAATGTCTTATAAATTTAATTACATTAAACCATATAATTATTGCACAAAAGATAAGTAAGAATGACCAACTGACACAACTATAATATATTTTATTTTTAATTCAGGTCTCCGTCGATGGAGCACCGTCGATGATGGGTGGTCATCGTGGATTACGGAGCCTCATACAAGTTGTGAATCCAGAAATTTCTGTAGATCATTGCTTCAATCATCGGTACTCTCTTGGATCGAAAAGCCTACCTGGTAATCTGAAATTAGTGATTGAAGATGTGTTGAAAATCATCAACTTCATCAACCCCAGGGATTTGAATTCGCGTATTTTCAAGGAGCTGTGCAAGGAAATGGGAGAGCAGTATGAAGTTCTGCTTTCCACACCCATGTTTGCTGGTTGTCACGAGGCAAGGTTGTACGTCGAGTCATCGAGCTCCGAAGGGCTATACAGGAATTCCTGGAGCAAAAAGGATCTCCTTTTGCTGCTAAATTCACTGATAAGGAGTGACTTGCTCGACTTTGCTACTTGACTGACATATTTGCGGAGCTGAACAGTGATAATATTCTGCAATTCCAGGGTCGGAACACGGCTGTCATTGCTGCACATCAAACTCTGACTGCATTTCTGGGGAAACTGCAACTCTGGATTTGGCACTTGGAGAATGGAGTGGTCGTCCAGTTCCATTCAATAGACCGGTTTGTTGAAGAGAATAATGCTGGATCATATCTACAGATCATCAACAAAGAGATGAGTAAACATTTTAAGGGGCTTGAAACAAACATGCATCGCTACTTTCCAGGCAGTGACCAAGAAACAGCCACTCTTCAGTGGATTATTCATCCCTTCTCCGAACATGATGATTCCATTCATGATGATGATTTCCCTGCAAAGTAGGAGTGCATCACAATGTGAGATAATGAAGCCTTGAAAATTGAATTCCAAAGCCAAAATCCAGATTCCTTTTGTATTTTACGACTAGCTGACTAGCAACTCTGTTCAAGAGAGCCCTGAAGTTGTTGGAATAATTTTCAACAACGTATCTCTGCGAGAAGGGGTTCTCAACTGTGCTGGAGAAGAAAACAAAAAAAGAGGACTCCCTTGAATGTTGCAAACGATGCCAGGCTAGCACTTTCAACCAAGAATTACTCAACTAGCTTCAAGCATGCAACTCCAACCATCCCACTAATATTGTTTGGACTTTGCCAAAAGTCATTAGGATTCCCAATGTTCAAATACACTGATAAAATAAAATAAATAAAAGAAAATATCTCTTGTGCTTTAATTTAGCCACATATATTAATGTTGACAACATTTTGTAAAAGGGGAAATTTGCTTAATGGGGTAGTTAAATTGGGTAACAAGCTGAAAGAGTTTGGAAACCACTGCCTTAAATGGACACTTTAACACAGGAATGTAAAATTTCCTTTCCAATACAATCCTGAGTTTTGTCATTAACCTATTCATGGTACTGAATGATCGTTCCACACTGGCAGTTGAAATAGGTACACATATACATTCAGCAATTTTTTTAGGATTTCATATCCAACATCAGCTCTTAAAAGATCAACATCATTACTAGTATC
>JABUQX010017830.1:42500-45000 GCA_015478945.1 Trachelipus rathkii
CAGTAAACATAAATATATATATATATATATATATATATATATATATATATATATATATATATATATATATATATATATATATATATATATATATATATATATATATATATATATATATATATATATATATATATATATATATATATATATATATATATATATATATATATATATATATATATATATATATATATATATATATATATATATATATATATATATATATATATATATATATATATATATATATATATATATATATATATATATATATATCAGAGGTGGGCACCAGCAACTTTTTTGTTAGTCCCCAATTCGAAATTCCGCTAACTTTGTTGGACGTTCCACAGTTCTCAATTCCGCAACTTTTTCTGCTTCGCCAGTGCGCTAACGCATATCGGCTAATTCTATCGCTGATAATTTTTTTTGTTCACTATTAAAGTCTACAATAGTCTGCTAACCCTTTATTGGTATTTAAAAACAATTTCCAATAAAATTACCTTAAAATTTATATATTATTTTGTTTTTTATATTTTAGCTAATTTTATTTATAACAATTAACAAGTTTTATATCAATGGGATATATATATATATATATATATATATATATATATATATATATATATATATATATATATATATATATATATATATATATATATTTATATATATATATATATATATATATATATATATATATATAATATATATATATATATATATATATATATATATATATATATATATATATATATATATATATATATATATATATATATATATATATATATATATATATATATATATATATATATATATATATATATATATATTCCTGAGAGAAAGGGAAAGTGTATGGGTGTTTTTTAGATTTAGAGAAAGCATATGATAGAGTGAAAAGAGGTGAATTGTGGAGGGTGTTGGAGGAAAATGGAGTGGGGGGTAAATTAGGTAAAGGTATCAGGGCATTTTACAAGAATAGTAGAATGTGTGTGAGAGTGTTAGGAGGGGAGAGTGAGATGTTTGGGGTGGCGAGAGGACTGAGGCAGGGGTGTGTAATGTCGCCGTGGCTATTCAATTTGTTTATGGAGAGGGTTTGCAGAGGAATGGTGAGGGAGGGGAGGGGGTGGAATTGACAAATGGGAATGATAGAAGGGAAGTGAGCATGATACTGTTTGCGGATGATACTGTCCTAGTGGCGAAGAGCGCGGAAGGGTTAAGGTACTTGGTGAGGGAGTTTGAGAGAATGTGTGGACAAAAGGGGCTTAAAATAAATCCTGGTAAGAGTAAAGTGTTAGTGTTTTGAGGAGGAGGAAAGTGAGGAGGGGGAGGGGTTAGAGGTTCGAGTGGGGGGTGTAGTTCTGGAAGAAGTAAAGATTTTTAGATATTTAGGGATGGATTTGGGTAAGGGGGAGGGATGAAGGAGGAGATAGAACATAGAGTAGGAGAAGGAATGAGAGCGTTGAGTGGTCTGAGAGAAGTATGGAAAGGGGGGGATTTATCACAGAAAGTTAAGATAAGTATGTTTGAAAAATTTGTGTTCCAGCGGTACTATATGGGTGTGAAACATGGGGGTTAAATGCTAGGTCCAGGAAGAAGTTGGAAGTATTTGAGATGAAGGGGTTGAGAGCGGTTTGTGGGATTAGTAGAAGGGAGAGGATTAGGAATAGGGTGGTGAGGGAGAGATGTGAGTGGAGGAATGGGTTGGTGGGAAGAGCGGAGAAGGGAATGTTAAGATGGTATGGGCATTTAGTGAGAATGGAGGAACAGAGAGTGGTTAGGAGAGTATGGGAGGCGGAGGGGATAGGAAGGAGAGGAAGGGGGAGACCAAGAAGGAGGTGGATGGATGGAATAAAGGAGATGCTGGAGGAGGGAGGGATGAGGGAGGAAGAGGGTAGGGTGTTGGCGAGGGATAGAGTGGGGTGGAGGAGGTGGGTGGGGGCGAGATGAGGGGGGGTGTAGGTGGGAGAGGCTGTACGTACCACTACCCCGCTCAAGCGGGAAAAAAGTGTATGCATAATAATAATAATAATAATAATATATATATATATATATATATATATATATATAATATAAATTTTCTATATTTATATATATATATATATATATATATATATATATAATCATATATATATTATTATATTATATATATTATTATTATATATATATATATATATATATATATATATATATATATATATATATATATCAATATATAAAAATATATATTTATTTATTATATATATATATATATATATATATATATATATATATATATATATATATATATATATAGAGAAATATATATATATATATATATATATATATATAATCATATATATATATAATCATATATATATATAATCATATATATATATAATCATATATATATATATATATATATATTATATATATATTATTATATATATATATATATTATAGTATATATATATATATTATTATATATATATATATATATATAGTATATATATATATATAT
>JABUQX010017830.1:52500-58801 GCA_015478945.1 Trachelipus rathkii
TAACATATATATAATATATATATATAATATAATTATATATATATATTAGTATATATTATATTATAATATTTATATTATAAGTGGCGTACGTTAGGAATTATTATATTTTCGGTCGGAGGCTGGAATTTTGCTTCCCCCATATCTTCTCGGATGAATAAATGCTGACTGTCTTAAGGGGAAAATTAAAAATTCTTTAGTTTGGTTCCCTTAGAATTTTACATGTGGAAATGTAACGTTACTATTTGAGAACTGAGAGATAAGTTTTTAAGAATAAAAGAAATTACTAAAGATTGAAAAGGTTCAGTTTGCATAAATTTAAATTTATTATTATTATTAAGAATATAAAAGCTCATAAATTTTTATTTTATCACTATTTTAAGGATTTGTTTGCAACTTTTGTTTACGAGCTCTACTTATTAATCTCTTTTTTTTTTGTTTTGTTTTTTTTTTTTTAATTTTAGCGTTCTTAGCAAAACCGTTATAGGTTACTTAATTCCAATGCTTTTTTAGGAATGTAATAGTAGGAAAACAATATAATCAGCAAAAGAGTTTTAATTTTTAATTAGACTTTACAGAACAAGCTGCATACTTTGTGCATTCCCAGATCCAGCGAAATGATCAATGACGACCGTTGTTGATTTCTAAAGCCAAGAGTCTTTGAATAAAGAGGAAAGCAAGTCCATTCAGACTATTTTGTCTTGTTTGTGTTCCTAAAATACGTTTTAACTAATTTCAGTTTTGAAACGCTTCGCAAACTGAAGCTGTCGAAACAGGAAACACAGCAAGTATTTTCTACAATATGTTTATATTTTGGAACATGTTTTCGGCGCATTCGCTTAATCCGGCGAGGGCATTTATGGTTTTTTTCTTGAGATCCTTTCCACTTTTGTCTCCATAATTCCTCATCTCTAAGGGAGATTTCATCGTCAGAACCAATCAGGTCGTCTCTGTAGAATTTGAATACTGATTGAACTTTGTCAAATGAAACGTCACAGTTGGCTGGAACAATTTGCTGAAGAGATGATACGGTGTCCTGGTGAGTTGAAAATCTTTCACCTACTGAAGAAATCATGTCGTCTAAACATGATATAAAAACTGCTAATAGACGGTACGTCTCTGGGTCTGTAGGAGATGGATTGAGTAGATGCCTCTGGAAACCAACTGTTCTTAGTGCTGTTATTTCGATATTTACATGAGCTGCCACTCCCAGCAAAGATTCGAACATTTCGTGAAACTCAGAATCAGCATTTTCTCTTAAATGATGAATAGTTTTTCTTGTAAAGTTTACTTGTTCACCTGCACTAAATTGGTCTATGCTTTTAGTTTGAAGGTATTTGGAAAGGTTGTAGGTCAGTCCCAACAATTTTGAAGATACAAATAGAGCTAGAATGAATAATGGCGTTCTTATGCTATTTGAAATTAAAAATGCTCTTTTTGTGCATGTCTCTGATATTACACTCATTGCATTTCTTACAGTTTGAACTCTAAATGTATCAGAGATGCACAAATTTAAGCAATGGCTTACACAGTTAGTGCAAATTGCTTTGGGAAATGATTTCTTTAAAATAGCTTTTCACCGTCTTGAGATGGGCTCCATCATAGCTTTGGTCCTCTAATATTGAAATGGAGAGCGAGCTCCATGAAATTGTTCCTGTAGCCCTCATCGGCAAGGTCTTGACTAGTGAAGTCGCGAACAAACACAAATGGTGTTATAGAAATGCTTGGTTTTTGTAATTATATTTGAGGTACAATGAAAACTATCCCACTTGGGATATATCTGTGGTTTCGTCAGTTAGAACTGAGCAGAAGGAGCTTAATAATACAGCCAACGGAATTAATTAATGCATTTTGAATTCTAGGACTAGTGTAAATCGAGTTCCTTACACTATGCTTCAATTGTTCCTGAGTAGTAGGTCTACCCCCGTTAGCCCGATACCTTAAATGGCTACGGAAATTGCCATCGTTTTGGAAAGGTGTTATGAGGGATATGCCATGGATCTGGTGGAATGTCTTGTAAGTGCACATAAGTCTCATTGTCCTTGTGCTCCGGACAACTACAAATTTATCCTAATGGCGATTTCTTCGCATTTATTTGAACGGTCTAAACTAGCTAATGCACTTGAATGTCTACTTAATTCTTTCAGACGATGCTAGTGTAGAGCAAGTTTTTATTTATCTTCTTTTCTTTTGTTATTTGTTTTTTTTTTTTTTTTTTTTTGCCAGAAGCTCTGTTTTTGATGCTTTACTAAATCGCTGTCTTTTATTCGATTGCCTGTATTGCCGTGGGACAACAGAACCGTATATAGCGCATTAAAAAGAAAGGTTTGTCCTAAAGTTAATGCTGCGACTGGCCTCTTCCAAATACAACTGAGATGTTCGCTCTTAGCATCGCTTCTCACTGTTCCGACAATCTCGAATGTTTCTTTAATTCGTAGGTCTTTGAACTCCCGAAATTAACACTGACAACAGAATTCTATAATTGCTAAATAATTCCAAATAAGTTTTATTGATTGATAGCAATAATAAATAAACCAGAAAGAAAATGGTTCGCATAAATATACTAATAGTAGTATACATATATATAGCTAGATCGATTAACTAATTCTCAATTAGGTCAGCCGCTAAATCATACCTCATTATCACCGTATATAATATATATAATATAGTATATATATATATATTATAGTAATATACAGTATATATATACTATGTTTCTACTAATATATATTATATATAATATAATACTACCCCCAATACCTATATCGAATACTATATATATAATACTACTAACCTAGTATAGTATATATATAACTATATATATATATATACATAATATATATATATATATTATACTATACTATACCTGTATAGTATATATTATTACTTAACAGTACTATATACAAGTATACACTATACTACTAAAGCTACTATAACCTACATCACTATACTACCTACTTCACTTTTAGAAACCTTTAATTACTTCAAATAATACTATATACCTATCAACTACCCTAATCATATACTATCTTATATAACAAATACTAAATTCTTTAAACGATTTATTCGAAATTAAAACCCCATATTTCCATTTTTTCTCTCTCATGATCCATCCCTTGATTTTAGAAATTTGACACCCAAAATTTTCGGGGAGGGATGGCATGAGCCGAGCCTCCCACCCTCGGGTGTACGCCACTGCTGATAAAGTTTGTAACATATTTCTTCTTTTTCTATTACTCGCTAATTTCATATAGCTTAAACCCTTCGGACGCCTTGATTCAGTTTCATGGCGGTCCGAGATGATCCGAATTTTTGAAACAAAACTCTTCACCTAATCTAGTGGATTCGTTTTGTTACTCTGTTCTTTTCCATAAAGCACCATGGTATATATTATAGATATATATAATAAATAATTATATATATAGATTAGTAATAATAGTATTTAGAGATGGTTGATGTTATTAATATATATATATATATAATATATATATATATATATACTTATATATATATAATTATATAATATATTATAATATATAATATATTTAAATATATAATATATTATATGATATATATATATATAATACTATATATTATATTATTAAATATTATATATATATTTATACTATATTTATATATATATATATATATTTATATATAATATATATATATATATATATAATAAATAATATATAATATATATACTATATTATATATTATATATATATATATTATTATATATATATTATATGTATATATATATATATATATATATATATATATTATATTCTATATATATATATATAATATATATATATATATATATATATATATTATATATATATATATATATATATTTAGTATATATATATGATATAATATATATATATATTTAATAATTATTTTATATGATATATATATATAGTTATATATATTATAATATATATAGTATATATATATAATATATATATATTATCGTAGTTTTGGTGGTGATTTTAGGTATATATATATACTATATATTATATATTTATAATATATATATAATATATATATTTTTATATATATATTTATATAGCATATATCAAATATATATATATATAATATATTATATAGTATATATATATAATATATATATATTATATACTAGGGGTGATGACAACAAATATTGAATACCTAGCAGTGGATTCGATGGATATTTTGATATGAATTAAGAATACGCTGATCTTTTTTCTGAATTTTGAGAAAAGTTTCCCCAGGGTTGGACTTAAAAGTTTTAAAAAGAGAATGTTTTTTATTTTATTTTTTTTTCGGCAAAACATGTTGGTTTTTATCATTTCAAGAGTGAAAACATGTAGAAATATTAAAAGAAAGTTTAAATCTATTTTAAAAGTTACAAATCGTGCAATACTATTTATTAAAGGGTAGATAATATTTATAGATTATTTTTGAAACAAATTTTATATTAGCACTATTTATCAGTTTTGACAGGTTTTCCATATTTTTTCCATCAGTTTTTTATTCTCTTTTCTAGCAATAATATTTTGTTAACCGGTATATCAATAACAGAAATTCTTGGACCAGATACGTTTTGGAGAATTTTTATGCAGATCTTCACCTGCTTTCTTTAATATTTGAAAGAAGCTTGTTATATTTGTTTCCATTTTTAAAATTTTTTGGTTACGGAAACCATATCTCCTGCAACAATAAGCCTGTGAAAGTAGCTAGTCTTTCAGTATTGATCTCATTTTGGTAGAGAAAATAAGCAATATTTGGAAATAAGTTGCTCTGGAATTTCGATCGAGCATTATGAATTAGATGGTAGAGATCGCGAAATTATTTTCGGTAATTTGTGTTCATTTCCCTTATGTTTCGAAATGCACATCATAAAGTAAAAATTAAATACTGGTGAAAAATATTCAGGATTGTCCACTACAGGCATCTCTACCTCTGGAGTATACGATTCTTTTAAGACCTCATACCTTTTAGTTATTTCATCGATAAATTTATAATTCAACTTACAGACTTGTGGTAATGCATATTGAGATAGAATGTCAACATCATGCTTTAAAATAAATCCTTTCAAATAATGGATGAATTGATCAATTTAGAAAAAGGATTAATGTGTTGCATAGCTATTTTTCTCAGATTCGACTTATTTTTTATACAAGTTTCACGCAATAGTAAGGTATGCACCTCCAACAGCAAAATGTTTGCACCTGGATGTTGTTGCACTAACATTACACAGCAACTCAACTACCGTACTTTTTCCATCAATCATCATCAAGCTAAACAGTAATTATCTAACAAAACAGACTTTAATGAAAGTGTCCAACTATCAAAGATACCAGCATCTTGAACTGTTAATTAGTCTTGCATCTCATATATATATTGATTAAAAAGATTGGCAAAATAAGATGTTAACAACATTTCTACCTAATTTACATACTGACTCAGCCAAAACATGACTTACCGCACGGTTTTCCACACTCTCACCAGCTTAACACAGTGATATCATACAAACTTATCATTATTCTAACAACGCTAGTTTTAAACGGCTAACAGATCTAACACCTTGAAGTACGACTAAATGTCTTTAATTAAACATTGTGTGTCCAACCTATCAAAGACACGGTGTTTTTCACATTTACATTTTTCATTTACGTGTAAATACAAAATTTAACTTTTAAGTAAAGTTACATACTCACGTCAAAGTAGTACATAACTCTGATCATGTCCATCAAGGCAACTTTACTCCTAACAAACTAAATATTCACAATACTATGGTTAATCGAACTTACTATCCCAACTATGTTACCCGAAGGTTCTCATCAAATACTCATGCAGTTAGTACATAACTCTGGTTATTCCCTTTCGAAGAAGGCCTTGAAAATAATTATTAACATCATATCCTAACAATATACGGCTAACCCAACTGTGTTACCGCTTGGGGTCTTATCTTCATCATTCCTACAGAGGGAACAAATAATTTTCACTATTAAATAAAGTACCTAAAGGAATACATCTTCCTCCGAGAGAAACCCCATGGGGGATTCACCCCATGAATGGGTGTGAAGTTCCATTTGGGGGTCACCCCTTGAAGGGGATGTAATTGAAAGAAATTTTGTTAAGTGTTTTTTAATTAGTATTAATGTTTATTAGTTCTGGATACTAATTAATATTGTTCCTTAAGTACACTTAACTGTTTATCACTTTAATTACTATTGTTTATTCAATAAAATATTAAATATTAAATATTAAATATTATTAAATATTAAATCACTGTTAATTGTCAATTCCAATTACA
>JABUQX010017831.1:0-2500 GCA_015478945.1 Trachelipus rathkii
TAGTTCCGCAACAGTATTTAACACAGGTGGCTATTAAAACACACTGGATGTTTGCTCACATTGGGAAAACTAAATTGCACTCATTGCTCATAACTTGTATATGGCACCCAAAAATTACTGCAATCTGTTCCGATATTACAACAACGTGTTATAAATGTCAGGCGTTTAAGATCTCTAACATACTGTATGTCCCACCTACATTAAAAATAGTAACTTCCAGACCATTCGAATTGGTAGCTGGACTTAATTCAGTTTCCATGTTCCACTCAAGGAAATAATTACGCTCTTGTAATGGTAGATCATTTTACAAAATGGGTAGCTGCTATTCCCATAAGAAATAAGCAGTGTATAAATGTAACGAAAGCAGTGCAACATCGTATATTGCCATTCCTTCCAAAGCTACCAGAGCGCTTGTTAACCGATAATGGAAGAGAGTTTATAGGGCCTGAATTTGAAGAACTATTGAAGATACAACAAATTAAACACGTGTTAACCACGCCATATACACCATCATCTAATGGAGCTGTAGAGCGAGTAAACCGCACCCTCAGTCAGTATTTGAGGATGTCTATTAAAAAGGCAAATAGATGGGATGAGGAATTGTCGCAAGTATTGCTGGTGTATAATCATACCACTCATTCAGAAACACATATTACACCTTGTGAGAACATATTAAAAAGAGCGCATGAATTGCACACTGGATTGCCGTTGCCCACCGAGGAGGAGTGTTGGAAGGATAGTCATGGAAGGTTCGTCCCTTATGAAATACATCAAATGGTAGGATTGAAAGCTCATTTGCCTGGAAATTTGACACAAAATAAATTCCATCCTAGATATAGAGGACCTTATGAGATAATACAGGTAAATGATAACCGGGTTACTTATGTGATAAAATCCACAGGGGACGGTAAACAATATAAGGCACATCATAAACAGTTGAGGTTATGGAAAATGCCTCCTGATTATTTGTTGAACGATCCTGTTTTTCAGAGGTATGCAATGTATGAGGAACAAGATGAAATAATAGACGAGGTTGTGACCGGTGGGGAGGTAGAAGTGCGCCTGCCGGAAATTGTAATGAATGATGATAAGGAAGATGATGATGATGGGGACGATGATGATTCTTTGTTTGAGGGTTTCACCATAGATGAGGAAAAATTAAAAAGGATTAAAGAAAAATTTGAAGGACTAGTAAAAGCACAGGAAAGGATAAATTTGAGTATAAAAGCATGTGGGGACAAATCATTGGAGAAATCATTTTATCTGGACGTGGAGGAGATTTATGAAGAAGTGGAGAGTATAGAAAAAAATGAAGAAGAGGAGGAGGTTAATGAATATTTATTGTGGGACTCCTCGGACTTAATAGAAGAAGCGTACTGGCGCTGGGAGTCAACACAAGCTCCCCCTATGGGTTTAAGGGATTCTCTTCCCACAGATAAAACGTTTGAAAACCGTGTGCAAGTCTATTCGACGCCTGTGATCGGCTTGCCGATTGCAGAAGCAGAAGAACAAATTCCTGGAAGTGAGTTATCTTTTGAGGGGTTTGAAGTTGAAGATAATCCAGTGAGAGACACCATAAAAGAAAATCGACCGTATACGCGATCGCGAGGAACTTGTCAGGAGTTGCCAATTGTGTTCCCTTACTTAATAGAACGTCGGCGGAAATAAATGGTTGATAAATGATATGACAAAGGTAAGAAAGTGGAAAAAGAAAAGTTAGCTAGTTCGAGGAAAAATGTAAATAAAATATATATTAGGGTTAAAAAAAAAAAAAAAATTAGGTAAAGAAAATTGTCAGATAGGTTCAAAATCCAAAATAGATAGGATAAAATTTGGATAGGATGAAAGTAGATAGGATAGAATTGGGAAAAAAAAAAAAAAAAAATTGATTTTTTTTTGAGAACCATTGCAGCATGCGTCATCAGATTTGCCGTTGCAAAGGAATATCCCCACTGTGGGGAAAGATATTTAAGGAGATGTGATGGAAGTATGTTTTATTTAAATTTTGGGTATGACTTGTACTTCACCTTTTCTGCGTCAATACCAGAATTGACGGGTGGGGAGGAATGAGATAGATTTAACTATCTTTCTTATTTTTCTCCTTCCCACAGAATTAGATTTTAATATTTATTGATCCATCAAGAGGAAGTCTGGATCACAAAAAGTAAAAGGAGACAAAAACGAAAAGAGGAAAAATAAAAATATACTAAAGACAGTACAAAAGTACAAAAGAAAAGAACATAAAAAGAAACAAAACGAAGACTAAAGAATATAAAAAGAAACCAAAACAAAGAATAAAGAACATAAAAAGAAACAAAACGAAGAGTAACAAGAAGACGTTACACCCTTATCAAAGGGTAACTTGCAGTTTATTTTATTTTTATTTCCAAATAAAAGAGAACTATATGCGAATAATTAAGTTCAATTGGATTAAGAAGATAGGATGATTTGAATTAGATTAAAATAAAATGATATTTAACAATGAGATTAAAAAGAGAAA
>JABUQX010017831.1:5000-7500 GCA_015478945.1 Trachelipus rathkii
TGTAGAAATTCTTTCATGAATCTGTTATTTGATTTACTTTGTAGAGATGTTGGTTCTGTATTTGATTTCGTTTATTTCCTTTTTAATGAATGGCGAATTAATAGACTATTCGGATTGAATTTTTCAACTGCCAACACAAGGGGACGATTTAACTGTTCTAATATGTGTTACAAAAAAAAAACTTGCCTTTATAACGGGATCTAAGTAAGTGCAATAGTATGAAGGTCATTAATTTCACAGAACTAAAGCGTATTTTAGCTCTAGTTTTATGAAATCTTTTCATTCTTTTTAAACCGTCATCATTTTCATTTAAATATGGTTCAAAATTATTCCTTAGCGTTGAGATTGAATGGTATTACATCGGAGACAGAAGCTGTAGAGCGCTGATTTTTTTGGCTCAATAATCTCATGTGCCTCTGTTGACTCAAATTATTATGAACATCATGATTGGTGAGATCATGATTCATCATTACACAGTTGAGTCGAGTCCATGTCTCTCATTTAAATTTGCGTTGAGATTCATGCTTAAGTATTTTTTTATTATAAAATTCTTTATCAAATCTCGACATAAATATATCCGTGCAACATCCGCAGGGAAAAGCTGCGGATGCGAGGCGGATCTTTAATAAATGTCGGATGCGGATGTTACTATATTCACTTATATATAATATATATATATTATATTATATATATATATATTATATATATATATATATATATTATATATATATATATATATATATATATATATATTAGGCCATATAGGATAAAAGTATCGGTATCGGTATCGGGTATCGGCAAAAATTTTGGTATCGGTATCGGCAATGAAAAAATAGCGAGTACTTGTATCGGTATCGGCCTCAAATTTTGGTATCGGTGCAACACTAATATATATATAGGTGAAATCAAGTTTAAAACCACAAATATCTCAATCCATATCTCAAAAACTACAACAGCTACCGGGAAAAGGAATACATTGCTGGAATGCTGGTCCAATTCTAGTGCGGAAAGTGTATATATAAAAAAAAAATATCTCAAAAACTACAATAGCTACAGCGAAAAGGAATACATTTTTGGAATCCTGGTAAAATTTTAGATAGGAAAATGTAAAATAAAAAAAAAAAAAAATTATTTGTTAATAATTATAGTAATATGATTAGAGAGCCTATTTAGAGACCTTTTATTGGTTACTCGTTAAAATAAATAGACTTTATATAAAATTTTGCTTTTTTTTTTAACTAAAGAATATCCCAAGGGTATAACGCACCGATGGCAAGAGTTGGGGTCTCTCAGCCTTCCGGGGAACTACGGGGTAGGACTAATTCCCCCCCCTCTGGGAGGGTCTCCGGAACCCCCGCTCTTTGGTATTTGGGTGTCGCGGGGGTTCCTCCGCCCCTCCCCTACGAGGTATGGAAAAGGTCCACCCCTGTGTTCCCCGTCGGCTCGATCCCCCTACATTGCCGTGTAATACCTTTACAAATAATATATATATATATATATATATATATATATATATATATATATATATATATATATATATATATATATATACGATATATATATTATATATAATATATATATATATATATATATATCCCCTGCTCCTAAAAAAAAAATAGCCAATATTTATTTTATTTTATTTTATTTATTTTTTTTTTTTACATTTTCCTAACTAAAATTTTACAAGGACTCCAAAAATGTACTCCTTTTCGCTGTAGCTATTGTAGTTTTTGAGATGGTTTTTTTTTTTTTTTTTATTTTTTTTTTTACAGTTTTCACAATTAACATTTTTACCAGGATTTTCCAACAATTATTCCTTTTTCCCTGATAACTATTGTAGTTTTTTGAGATATGGATTGAGATATTTGTGGTTTTAAACTGGATTTAACCATATATATATATTATATATATATATATATATATATATTATATATATATATATATAATATATATATATATTATATATATATATATATATATATAGGTGAATTTGGTTTAGAGCCACAGCTCATATCTCAAAACTACAATAGCTACAGCAAAAAGGAATACATTGCTGGGAATGTTGGTCCAATTTTAGTGTACGGAAAATGTAAAAAAAAAAAATATATATATATATCCAAAAACTACAATAGCTACGGGGAAAAGGAAAAGGAAAATGTAAAAAAAAAAAAAATAAAATAAAAAATATTGTTAATAATTATAGTAATATGATTAGATAGCCTATTTAGACCTTTTATTGGTTACTCGTTAAAATAAATAGACTTTCTTTTGTAAAATTTTGCTTTTTTTTTTAACTAAAGAATACCCCAAGGGTATACCGCACCGATGGCAGGAGTCAGGGTCTCTCGGCCTTCCGGGGAACTACGGGGTAGGACTAATTCCCCCCCTCCGGGTAGGGTCTCCGGAACCCCCGCTCTTTGGTATTTGGGTGTCGTGGGGGTTCCTCCGCCCCTCCCCTACGGGGTATGGAAAACGTCCCCCCCTGTGTTCCCCGTCAGCT